>JAVKOQ010000198.1:0-96676 GCA_031835245.1 Balamuthia mandrillaris
TGCGGCGGTGAAAACATTGGCTTCTCCTTTTGTTGGGCTTGGTAGAAGGGAGAGGCCATGTGCTCTTGTATTGGAATGCGACGAGCGCCTTGGTTTAGGAAACGAAAGTTAGGAGAAGGGGTCATGTAGGAAGGGAGTAGGCCGCAGTTAGCAGGGCTCTCCTTGCGCCAACATGTGGAAGGAACTGGTGTGACTGCTCCTGCCGCAAGGGTCGGTTCATGCCCCTCCTCTGTATTCTGTTTCTCCTCTGTAGGAAGAGGGCCGCAATGAGGAGAATGAAAGATTGGCGAGGCTTGCTGGGCCAATGTAGCAGCTAGTTCGTTCATCTGTGTTTCAAAGGGCTGCAACGATGTTGGCAAGGAGCCTCCTTCTGAGGTATGCCCTGTTGTGTTGGGGCAGCTGGCGATGAAAGGTGAGGAGGTGCAGCTCTCGGCAATGTTGGTAAGAGCATGTTGTTGTGCATCTTGCAAAAATGACGACTCTTTCGGCGAATGTGGTGCTGAGTGGCTATTCTCGTGAGAGTCACCCAGCGAAGATAGGTGGTGCACCGGAGAGGAGGAGGGAGAGGAAGAATTAGATAGAGGACTGTTCGGAGCTCTTGCTCCCATACGGAGCATAAATTGTCCAAGCCCGTTGGCAAGAGCAAAGGCTTCTTCTGGCTGCAGAAACATACATCACATGCAAATCAGCGCCAACCATTTTTAGCAGCACCACTTGTGTTGTATGACATGGGGAACATACCGCTGTGCAATATCGGGCAGCTGTCTCATAGATGTGGACCACTAAGGGGTAGTCTTGTAGCGTTTCTGCTTTGAGCGCTTTAGCCAGCCAGTAGGTGCTCTTTTTCTTGGCGTCTGGTGGCAGTTTGGGTCGCCCCACCCCCGGTTGATGAGACTTCATGGAAAGAACATGCTTCGCTTTGTCCAGTTGGGGCGTGAAGGTTTTGCGTTGCTGGTTGCTCTGCTCGAAAGCTTCGCATACTACTTCTCTGTAATGAGGAAGAAGAACACCCAAAACAAGCAAACAATTGTCAAACCCAAAGCTTTAAATACGATAAGAATACGGAAAAAGGAAGAAGGTACGTGGCCAGCCCCACAGCTGCAGCCTCTTGCTCTGGGAAGGGGGGGTTGGATTGTTTGGCAAAGCCCTCTGACAGCATTTTAGTTGGCTCGTGGCTTCGTCGCGGTAGGTCACGTGAGCGACGGGACGGCAGAAGGGCGCGTTTCTTCTCCACTGAATGAAGAAGGGCATTGCTGGGTTGAGCTTTTTGCATCGTGTGTGGGGTTATGCCCGCTGCAGGTTTATGCAGAGAAATGCTGCTAACGTTGGCAGGTAAGGATCTACGAGTGGTGTCATTGCGCGGTGTTTTGCCTTTGAGCTGCCGCCAGAGCTCAAGTTTTTCTCGTCGAGAGAGGGAGGGGTCCTGCAGCAGGTCTTCCACGTTTTGCTGCTGCTGGTTTTGGGTGTTCTCTTTGTCAACGGCTTGCGTGCTCATTTGCGGAGGGGGGGCGGGTGTTCCTCTCAGCAGAAAACGGCGAGAAAATAAATAACTTCAACCACTACAACGAACGCTGGCTAGCTATCAACTGCAAGTATCTCTAACGTATCTGCGGCGGCGATTTGGAAGTTTTTTGATTTTGGCGGGAAATAATGATCTAGATCAAACAACTGACGTCAGCGGCACATTCCACGACTTTTCTTCCACCCCTCAGGCTGCTCCCCAACCAAAAAAAAAAAGGAAAACAGCAAGGAGGATCGGCAGCAACACACGACAATACCTCTCTTCTTGGGGCCGTGAGCAAGAAAAACAACCGTGATACAAGGACAAACGAGCGTCTCCCCTCCACACTGAACAAAATGGCGGACCGCAGAGGTCAAAGAGTGTCACAGGTGAAGAACAAGACACCGGCCCCGGTGCAAATCACTGCAGAGCAAATCATCAGGGAGGCGATGGAAAAGCAAGAGACCCCTCCAAAGCCACCCAAACAAAAAATCACCGATCTCGAGGAGTTGGCCGAGTACAGGCTGCGGAAGAGAAAAGAATATGAAGACCAACTTCGACGCCAGCGTCAAAAAATGATCACTTGGATCAAGTACGCTCAATGGGAGGAGAGCCAGAAAGAATTTGAGCGGTATGTACATCTAACTCCTTAAAACTTGCTTCCTTTTGTACTGCTGCTAACCATGCTACGCTACTCTTTCTCTGTGGCCACCTAATAGTGCGCGCAACATCTATGAAAGGGCCTTGGATATTGACTTTAGGAACATCTCCGTGTGGCTGAAGTACGCCGAAATGGAAATGAAGCACAAAAACATCAACCATGCACGTAACGTTTGGGACCGAGCCATCACCTTGTTGCCCCGCGTCAGCCAGTTTTGGTACAAATACATCTACATGGAAGACGTGTTGGGTAACTATGCAGGAGCACGCCAGCTCTTTGAGCGCTGGATGGAATGGGAACCTGATGAGCAAGCTTGGAACAGCTACATCAAGTTCGAGCTAAGGAATGGAGAGGTGGAACGAGCACGACAGATCTATCAACGCTTTGTGGAGAGCCATCCGAATGTGCGCACGTGGATACGTTACGCAAAGTTTGAGGAGAGGCAAGGCGAATTGCAACAAGCGCGACAGGTTTTCGAGAAGGCTGTAGAGTACTTGGGCGAGCTGGCGAATGATGAGGAGCTGTTTATAGCCTTTGCTCAGTTCGAGGAGCGTACCAAAGAGTATGAGAGAGCCCGGGCCATCTACAAATATGCTTTGGACCACATTCCCAAAACCAAAGCCCAACAGCTTTACAAAATGTTTATCAGCTTCGAGAAGCAGTACGGAGAAAAAGAAAATATAGAGGAGGTTATTATCAGCCGCAGACGGTTTCAATATGAAGAGGTATGTTTGTGCATTCTCTATTTGGCTTTTCCATTTCTCTCTGGCTCGCTCACCCAAGCCTTCTCGTTTTGACCGTTTGAATCATCAGGAACTGAAACACAACAGTAAGAATTATGATGTCTGGTTTGATTACATACGCCTTGAAGAAGCTGCAGAGAACCCAGCACGTATACGAGAAGTTTTTGAAAGAGCAATCGCAAACTTGCCGCCCACCACAGAAAAACGCTTTTGGCGGAGGTACATTTATCTTTGGATCAATTATGCTCTCTACGAGGAACTGGAAGCTAACGTATGTTGCTTTCTTCCGCTAGTGTTCCACTTGTTTCTTATCTAATCACTTACCTTTCTTGTTATATACGACTAGGATCTAGAGCGAGCACGAGCAGTCTATAAGGAATGCCTACGCATAGTTCCACACAGTGTATTCTCCTTTTCAAAATTATGGATTTACTACGCCAAGTTCGAGCTGCGACAGAAGCAGCTCGCAGAGGCTCGCTCCATATTAGGACACGCTATTGGCATCCATCCGAAAGAAAAAGTGTTTGAATACTACATTGATCTGGAAATGAATGTACGTACCATATTTTAGCTCGTGATGTGGCCATTGTAATGAGAGCAAGAGAGAGAGAGAGAGAGAGAGAGAGAGAGAGAGAGAGAAAGCAAGCAAGCAAGAAAGAAAGAAAGAAGAGGAGATGGAAAGAGGAAAGAAACCTTAGATAACTTACTGTCTTGTATTCATATATAGCTAGCCAATATTGATCGCTGCAGGACACTCTACCAGAAATATTTGGAAACTTTTCCCAATAGCTGCAGAGCTTGGCTGAGATTTGCCAGCTTCGAGAGGGACCTGGGAGAAAATAAGAGAGCCCGCGCGATCTTCGAGCTGGCTATCGACCAACCTCTCTTGGACATGCCCGAGAACGTCTGGAAAGCATACATCGACTTTGAGATCGCTAATGAGAAGCACGATAGAGTACGACAGTTATATGAACGCCTCCTACAACGAACGAAGCACGTCAAGGTCTGGATCAGTTATGCTCAATTCGAGCATTCTACCGACAATATCGATAGAGCCCGTGCCATATTCAAGCAAGCCAATGACTACCTCAAATCTACAGCAAGCGGCGTTGAGGGGGATGCTCTGCTGAACCTGAAAGAAGAGCGGCTGCTGTTGGTGCAGACCTGGAAGGAGTGGGAAGAAAAGGTGGGAGAGAAGGCCGCCTTGGCCCACGTCCAGAAACTTGTCCCCAAGCGCATCAAAAAGCGGCGCCCCATCCAAACGGAACAGGGCACCAACGCCGGGTGGGAGGAGTATTGGGATTACATTTTCCCAGACGAACAAGCGGCCCTCCCCAACCTCAAGATCCTGGAGCGAGCCCACCGTTGGAAGTCCAAGCTTCAACAGCAAGAACCCTCCTCTTCTTGAATCTCCTATATGTTGCACGATGGAGAGGGAGAAGGAAGCGGGGAGCGGAGATAAAGATTCTCCAATTTCTTTGTTTTGTTTGTCAAAAAATGGTGGTGGTCTTGTTTGCTCTCTCTCACTCGTGGTTTTTCTTTAGCCTTTTCTTTTGTCGACCAAAAATACCGCCGAAAGCAAAAAGGAAACCTTTTTGAGACTTGGCAAGAACTTACAATAAATAAATAAAAAAAGCCAAAAGGAAAAAGAAAAAGGCAGAGAAATAGAAGGAGCTCTACCCTTGCCACCCACCGCACAGCACGCAACATGCAAGAAGAAGCGCCTCTCTTTGGTGAAGAAAAGCCTGGCGTATGTTTTCACCCCTACTATGTTGTTGTTTTGACTTTGGCTCATGTTGTTGCTCTGGCGTTACGTCTCCTCATCGGGTGTCTCCTTCCCTCCTTTAGGTCAAATGGGTGGTGTGGATTGTCGGCATCTTGACCACAATTTTTGTGGTGGTAATATACTGCTCTCCTGTCGTGCCTGTTCGCTCCCCTTTTATGCTCACCTTAGCGGCTTTCCGTTCCTGTTTCCTTTTTTTCAAAGTTTTGTACCATCAGCGGAATCGTATTTGGAGTGAAGAGGAATACGCCGCAGCACTTCCTCCTCGTAGCGGTCCTTTTATGCATCTGCGTGATACTGATCATATTGGTGAGTATTAGATAAGTGCTGCGAAGATGCTGTTTGTTGTATTTCCAGGTCATTCATGTTGGTTCCCGTGGGACTAACTGCTTCCCAAACACACACTCTCTCTCTAGTTTCGGTGGTACAAACAAGGCGATCTGGACCCAAAGTTCCGTTTCTTAATCTTTTCCATTGTGGTACTTGTTTTCCTAACTGGTGCTGTGCTGTTGGCTTACGTTTGGCCGGAACCTGAACAAATGCCCTCTTGGTAAAAACCTTGCCCTCTTATACTTACCGCTTTCACTAACAATTGATGTTCTCACGGGAATTGCCTGCGCTTGTGTACAGCCCCAAGGATGTTTATGACACAAAGTATGACAAATGCACCCTTCGTGGCATTTGGGACTGCGACGCTTCTCAAGGTTACTGCGCAAAGATACATGCTCGCGACGTTGGCAGTATAGAGTGCATCCAATGCCCTAATGCGACCTTGGCCTCCATGCCGGCTATGAAATTCAAACAACCCCATCCGTGGTGAAACTCTTTCTCCCTTACTAGGCGTGCTCTCCAACAAAATGAAACACATTGTCTTTGCATGATGAGCTCATGGTTCACTCCCTTATGTATCTTACTGTGATGTGACGGGCGTGAACTCTCTCGGGCACAGGTTTTTACGCAAGGTTTGCCAAGAAACGCCCTCATAAAGATAAGCTGGTTGTTGATTCGTTTGCGGAAGGTTAGGGTTAGTGGCAGGATTAGAGCAAGAGGATTACCGATTGGTAACTCCGTAGAAGAACTCCTGTCCAATCGGAAAATACATGATATTGCAGCAATTTTGGGGGGTCATCCATACCATCATTATTGTTTTTCTCTCGGGCGTTTTTTTTGTAGCCCTTCCTTAAGCCAAACAACTCTTTTGTGTAGTGTAGTGTAGTGTAGCGAGTGAGTGTGACCACAGCAACAACAGTGCAATCAATGGCCAAGAGGGTACAGCTGGAGACTGAAACGGGCGCCACCCACTCCTTTGCGGAGGAGGAAAAGGCGTCCTTTGTGGAGCACATCAACAATTCTTTGGGAAAGGACCCCCACCTCCAAGGACACTTGCCTATCGATCCTGACAGCATGGAACTGTTCACCAAGTGCCAAGATGGTCTGATTCTTTGGTGAGTCTCTGTCGCTCTCTGCTGCTACCTTAGTATCACAATGTTTATTTGTGAACTAACTGCTGCTGCTTCTTTCTAGCAAGCTTATCAACGACTCAGTGCCGGAGACCATTGACGAGCGTGTGCTCAACCTGAAGTGCAAGAACAACTTCGAAATGGTGGAGAACAACAATCTTTGCGTAAACTCTGCCAAGGCCATTGGTTGCAGCGTTGTGAACATTGGCAGCCAGGATATTATTGAAGGCAGACCTCACCTTCTTCTTGGCCTCATCTGGCAAATCGTGAGGGTAAGTTGATGTTGATGCGTCTTTTTGATCTCACTTTCTCTCTCTTGCGTTTTCCACGTCATACACAATCATACTAACGTGGCCTGAACACTGTTAGATTGGATTGCTCTCCAAGATCACACTGACTAACCACCCTGAGCTCTACCGGCTTTTGGAGCCTGGAGAAGATATTGGTGACCTTCTGAAGTTGTCCCCCGAGCAAATTCTTCTCAGATGGTTCAACTACCACTTGAAGAACGCTGGTGCCACAAGGAGGGTAAACAACTTCTCTGGAGACATCAAGGACTCTGAGTGCTACACCATCTTGCTGAACCAGCTCGCCCCCGACACTTGCGACAAGGCCGCCCTTGGCCAATCCGACCTCACCAAGCGTGCTGAGTTGGTGTTGGAGAACGCTGGCAAGATTGACTGCCGCAAGTTCGTGACTGCTCGTGACATCGTTCGCGGCAACCCCAAGCTGAACCTTGCCTTCGTTGCCAATATCTTCAACACTCACCCTGGCCTGGAACCACTGAGCGCGGAGGATTTGGCTGCCCTAGAGGAATGGCTGTTCGCGTCTGAGGGAACAAGGGAGGCTAGGGCCTTCTGCTTGTGGATGAACAGCTTGGGCATCGAGCCCTTCGTCAATAACTTGTTCACCGACCTCAGAGACGGACTTGTGTTGTTGCGTGTGATGGATAAGGTCAGCCCTGGTATTGTGGATTGGTCCAAGGTCAACCAGCAGGTTCCCATGAACAAGTTCAAGATGGTGGAGAACTGCAACTACGCTGTGGTTCTTGGCAAGCAGCTCAAGTTCTCCTTGGTCGGCATTGGTGGCACCGACATTGTGGACGGCAACAAGACCCTCACCCTTGCCCTCGTATGGCAGCTCATGCGCTTCCACGTGGTCTCCATCCTTAAATCCCTTTCCTCTGGTGGCCGCGACATCACGGACCAGGACATGGTTAACTGGGCCAACCAGGCCGTTGCCTCCTCTGGCAAGTCCTCCCACATGGGCAGCTTTAAGGATCCCTCTCTGCGCGACAGCAGGTTCTTCTTTGACCTCCTCTCCGCCGTCAAGCCCCGCACCGTCAACTTTGATCTCGTCACCGACGGCGTCAGCGATGAGGACGCCATCCAGAACGCCAAGTACGCCATCAGCGTTGCCCGTAAGATTGGCTGCACCATCTTCCTTCTTCCCGAAGACATTGTTGAGGTGAAGCCCAAGATGATCCTCACCTTTGTTGGTACCATCATGGCCGTCGCCAAGGGTCTCAACCAGTAAAAGCCTTTGCTCTCAGGTCTACTTTGGTGGTTTGTGCCACCATCCACCCATGTCCAAATAAACTTGTGTCTGTAATCCCTCAACGTGTGTTCCCCCTTCTTTTCTCGCAGTAGGGACGGAGCAAAAGAGGAGCTGAGACCTTTTTGGTGCACCAAAAAAAAAGACAGGAAAACTCAAAGCTCCTTTCCCCAACCCAACCCAAACCCAAACCCAAACAACAGACACAATAGTTGACCAGCACAATAGGTTGGCACAACACCACCTGCCATTACCGTGCGAGTGGGTGGGTTCGCTAGCGTAGCCATGGCCAGCAAGAAAGAGGATACCCAGGGAAGCCCTCCTACAGCTGCTCCCTACCATCGGCAGTCAGGAGGAAAGGAAGGAGAGCTACAGCCGCTAGCCCACCAAACCCTGGAAGAAACAGGGATTGACAGTACTGTTAGTTGGGACGCTCCTCGGAAACAGAGGGAGGGCAAAGAGAGCGTGGCGAATTTGTTGGGGTTCTTTCTTTGTGGCCTCATCAATAACCTGGGCTATGTGTGCATGCTCAGCGCAGGTACCTTTTTTCTTCTTCTTTGATGCTTGTTGGTGTGTTCATGCGAAGTAGCTCACCTATTTGTCGCTGTGCCATGGGGAAGCCGTGGACATTCTGGAGGACGAGAAACAAGCCGTGGGCGCTGTATTGCTGGGTATGAACTTGGTGTCGTTCACCGTCACAGTCTACCTAATATCTTTTTGCTTTTGCACACCAACCATAGCTGACATACTGCCAACACTGCTGCTGAAGCTGACCGCACCTTGGTACATGCACCGTTTGTCTTATCGGTATGTATTGAACAACGCTACATCCCTGGGCCTTGCTGTCGGCGGTTTCCCGTGCACTGATGGTAATCATATCTGTCTTCAGCCTGCGCGTAACAGCAGTTGTTATCAGCAGTATAGCCTCTTTCCACATAGTGGCGTGGGGTTCTTCTCTTTCGGTACTTTTTTTGTGAGAACTGCCATGTGTTCATGTCGCTCAACTTAACTTGCTGCAAATAGATACGATTGCTGGGAGTGGTGCTGGCCAGTCTTTCTTCAGGCGGTGGAGAAGTAACGTTCCTGGCACTCACTTCTCACTTTCACACGTAAGCATTACTTCTCTATCCCGGTACATATCACCTTGTCTCACCCTGCTATCATGCTGCGACTTTGGTGGTGACATTCCTATGGTGGTTATTCAGCAACACCGTATCCACTTGGTCCAGCGGCACAGGAGGGTACGTCAATCCATACCACCCAGCCACTAGTTCGTCACTTTGCCAAAGGCAATGAAGGCATGAGCAGTTACCTACATTCACTAATCTCCTCAATCCCTCGCAGGGCAGGCATTCTTGGAGCACTATCATATCTAATGCTTACAGTATGGATTGGGCTGAGTAGTAGAGCTGCACTGTCCATAACCTCTATTTTGCCACTTATAATGGCTGCAAGGTTTCCAATCCTCTTTGTACTGGCGGATTAGACTCTAATGTTTAACAGCATCACCACTACAGCTATGCATTTCTCTTAAAGCCATCCTCACATTCCCCTGTCACGATTCAAGGGGCGTATGAAATGCAGGAATTGGGGATATCTGTTACACTTGGTATGTATCTTTAAATCGTACCAAAAACAAGCTAAGCTGATGGACATATTTCAGATTCAGAGGACGTGGCAGAAGCCCCAAAAACTGAAGATACAACATTCTGGCAAAGAATGGCCCATGTTAAGGTTCGTTGTTGTTTCCTGCTTCTAAACGTGCGGATCAGTCCCCATATTGATTGGGACCCCTAGGTCTTATTTCCAACAATGCTCTATTTGCTGGTGGTATACTACTCGGAGTACCTAATCAACCAAGGGGTTGCACCTGCCATTTCTTTTGAAAACAGTCCCTTCAGCGAAAGGGCGCACTATGTCTATTACCAAGTGAGTAAGTTGCCATGCCATGTTGCACCATTTCCCCACGTTGATAAACACTCTCCACTCCAAAGGCGCTCTATCAGATTGGAGTATTCGTCAGCAGATCTTCAGTTAATGTAATTCGGTTCAAACATAACCTTTGGCTGCTGCCTGCACTACAAATGGGAAACTTGGTGTTATTACTCGCTCATGCTTGGTACTATTTCTTACCGAATGTTTGGGTTGTATTTGTGGTCATCTTCTTCGAGGGCCTTCTTGGAGGTTTGACCTTTCATTCGTTCTCATGTCTCTGAATGGCAAGACGGAGATACTTGGCTAACGTGAGGTTTCTCTACGAAGGAGCGACCTATGTGAATGCCTTTACGAACATCAGGACAGGCACTGATCCTTACTTCAGAGAATTCTCATTAGGTGTGGCAAGCGTGGCAGATACGGTTTGGGCTTTTACTGTTCTTTCTCTTCTTGTCTTGCACTAGGCATGTTTACACTGACGGGGTTGTTCCCAATTAGGCCGGCATAAGCTTGGCAGGATTGACATCATTGTTTCTAGAGCCGATATTACAAGCGCACCACAGCTCCTAGTGATTGCTTCCATCTCTCACAACAGTAAAGTTACAGGCTGTCAGCAACGGGCCGTCTCTCCGCCGACGTAGCATCGAATGACCAACATGTAATGCATGACCAGGCTCGCATAGACCATTGCTGACTTGGAAGTAGCAGTTCGTCACCTGCCCAGTCTACTGAAGCAGCCTTCAACAGTTTGCCACAAACACAAACGCGAATAAAAGAGTTCACAAGGACACCTTTTTTTTTTGTACAGATTACTATTTTATATACAAGGAGCTACCGGCCATGAGAAGGATGGGTGAGCACCCAACGATGTCTCTCAAATAACTGTTGCTTTCTCTTACTAGCAAAATAGAGGGCTAGTGCTGCCAACAGTGTCATTCCTGCCTGTAATGGGCAGTGGAGGGGATAAGGTGGATGAATCAGCATGGAGACAAAAAGAAGATAATGTGAACACAACTAACCTCAAAAACGAACAAGTTGAACTTTTGTTGTGGAAGAGGAGTGCCGCAGCTGCGATAGCTCTGAACGGATTCAGCCTCAACTTCCTGGATGGAGTTCTCCTCCTTGGGCGCCACACACTCTACCTTTTCCTTTTTTCCAGTCAACTGACAATACTCTTCTGCCTACAGCGAGCGAGATCAAAAGATAAGCATGAAGGCAAAAAGGCCCTACCCTTTGCAAGAAAGATGGTCTTCCATACCGTTTCTCCACCAGCACAAAAGCTGCAGGGTCCCACAGGTCTGCATGACAAGGCCTCCGCCCCTTCTTGCGATCCCTGTACCGTGCTACCCACTTGCCACACCAACAACAACACCAGGCACAGCCATGGCGCTCTCTGCCAACCTCCTCCTCCTCCCATCGCAAGCTTTGTGCGCCTTTTGCTTGGGATGTCGCGACGACGTGTCAGGTATTTTTCTATTTTCGGAACCGGAAATTTAAAAAGCAGAAAGGAAAAAAAAAGGGGTAGCGGCAGCAAAGAAGCCGCCCATCACCCACCTACCCAGCAGTACGGCTGCTACTTCTTTCACAACAAGCTAGACAGGAGAGACTCACGGGGGGTAGTGATTTCTTTAACACCCTCCTCCCCCCTCCTCCCAGATAATGAGCCAGCTGCATGTTGCCCAGGGGTGGTATGGCAGTGGAGGAGAGTTTCGGCTGGAGAATCAGGTAGCGCCTCCGCTCTACCCTTTGGAAGCGTTGTGGGAATGTGGCGTTGTTTGGTTGAGCTTGGCAACCTACTGTTTGTGCTGGCTCTGCCAACGGTTTCGAGGGGAGAAGGCAAAGGGCTTGGGTTGGTTCTACGCGCTTGCGGCGTCTTTTCCGCTGTCATTCTGTCTTCCAACGTTTAGCGCCTACTTCCCACAACTGTTTGTATGTATTCGTTTGCATCTCCTCTCTCTTGTTTGTTGAAGTGTATATCGTTTTTGTTGACTGTTATGTGCCGCAGTGGAGTGGACTTCTTGCCATCGGCATGCTGTACCTGCTGTGGCGCCAACGTCAGTCTTCCGCTCAGCGACCCCAAAAAATGCTTCTGACAGGCCTTTTGGTGATTGCTGCTCTTGCCCATCTCCTGTTGTTCCTCCTCAGCACAAACTTGCCCAAGGCCATGACCTCGCTGACCGGCCTCATCTTACTGGGCTTCTTAGCTGCCAACTACTCTTTCAACTCCTTTTCTTACTCTACGATTATGATCGCGCTGCAACCTATTTTATATATCTGCTGTTGCTACTTTTATGCTCCACACACCACTGCTGCCGACCCCGCCACTCTTCCTTGCATAGCTTCCATCATTGCCCTCATTTCTAGCCTTTCCATCTTCCTTTCTCTTTTCACAGAGCTGTTCATCATGCAACGCGAGCAAGAAGGCAAAGCGCAAGCGTTACAGGAACAATGTCACCGCACAAAGGAGCTGCTGGATTCGTTCACCGCAGCCAACATTCGCCTTACAAAAACCAACACCCACCTTCATGGCAAGTTGCAACAACGTTCCGCCTTCCTCTCCCGACTATTGCAAGAACTTAAACATAGAACCGAAGCTAGCTTGGGGCTTATCTCTGTGCTCGGAGACGGTGAGCTGCGCCCTGAACAACAGAGCTTTGTTTCACAGCTCGAGCGTTCTGCTTCAGAACTCTCCTGTTTTATTGACACTGCCAATACCTATTCGAATGCATTGAACAAGTTAATTGAGTTGGAAGGTTCGTCTCTCTCTCTCTCTCTCTCTCTCTCTCTCTCTCTCTCTCAAGAACTTATTTTGTTTGGTTGGAATACAGCGAAACCTTTCAACCTCGAGGCTTTTTGTGAAAGTGCTATAAGTAGGATTAGCATGAAATGCCGTGGCTTTTTTGATGATAAGGACAGAGATGTTGACTTTACTTATTTTATCTCGCCGGATGTACCACAAAACTTGATTGGGGTTTGCTCTCTTCTCTTGCTCTCGTCTCTCTTTATCTCTATATCTCACTCTTTCTTCGTCGCATGGCATGTTTATCATTAGGACGAAGAAAGGCTTGGACAGATACTGGATCAACTGCTTCAAAATGCGTTCAAGTTCACCCATAAAGGCGAGGTCTCCTTGACGATAAGCAAAACTACTTTTGGAATAACCACCGAGGAGGCTGCATCTCTTTTAAGTGAGACGATACACGACGGGCAAGCCTCAGTACCGAATGGAGAGGGACGAAAGTTGGAGGATGACGGTCCGCGAAACCGTTCAAATTCAAGGGGGACTCTAGATGAGTTTGTATGCCTCACCTTCGCTGTAGCGGATACTGGGATTGGAGTACCTGAGTCCGTCATGGATTTGAATCAACTCTTTGAGCCTTTACAGAAGCCTGCCCATAGAGATTATAGTGGCAATCGCATGGGTCTTAGTTTATGCAGAGAGCTGGCTCAGCTATTCTCTCAAGGGCGGATAGAGGTGATAAGTACGCCAAATAAGGGCTCTATCTTTACTTTTAGAGCTACATTTCAAATCAACCTTAACCCTCCACGTGAGGAAGGGCTGGCTATTAGCTTGGCTGGTCTTCCTGTATACATCATTGACGATAACGAAAATGTATGTAAACAACTTACCAATCACTTGAGCCAATGCGGCTGCCAAGTTCGTTCAGGTACCTATCCTAGTTTTTTGTTGGTAAGTTTGGCCTTGGTTCAATAGGCTAAACTCTCTCTCTCTCTCTCTCTCTAGCGCTGAGTTGGGCAAAAGGAGTAAATGACCTTAAGAAGGGATACTTTCGGCATTTGTTGTTGGATTACAAGGTGATTAATCTCTGATATTAGTGTAAAATACTCTTGCTGATGAACAGCTTCGCTGTGCTATCTGTTCTTTATTTTCTGTTCTCCTCTGTTCCTTTCCCTCTCAGATGCCTGGTAAAAATGGCATTGAGGTCTATCGCTTACTCCAGCAAGAATACAGATCTGTATTCCATTCCGAGTTGGCTGTAGTGATGATGTGCACTGCTTGTCAGAAAAAGGAAGTACAGGCAGCTTGTCCCTCATTGCACACATTCCTTACGAAACCGGTACGCCTATTTCTCGTTCTTTTGATGGCTTTAAAGTTAGTTTACTTACTCTTGTTACAGTTCAGAAAAAAGCATCTCCTCAACTTGTTGTTGAAGTTGTCTTCATCCAACTCAGAGCATGCTGGTAGACCATCAGAGACTGTGCAGAGTGCTAGTGACGGCCACACCAGCAGAGACATCGCTCTTCCGAGCAAGCAATTGCCCAACGAACTTTCTTCGAGTGAGAACGAAAAGCTTTGTGTGTTGGTAGCAGAGGACAACAAGATGAACCAAAAAATCATAAAAATGCTGTTGGAACGGCTGGGTCACAAATGCTATACGGCATCGAATGGCAAGGAAGCGTTGGATCTTTACGCCAACACCTCGCTTGAGTTTGATGCCATTTTTATGGATTGCCATATGCCAGTGATGGATGGCTGGGAAGCCACTCGAATCATCCGACAGCGAGAAAACGCCAAGTCAGCAACGAGTCTGATCAAGCACATACCAATCATTGCTCTGACTGCAGACGAGGCGAAGGAAACGTGTTTTGAGGCTGGAATGTCGAACTACTTGGCAAAGCCAGTGAAAAAGGATGCCTTCTACAGCATTATTCAGGACATATGTGAAGAGAAAAAGCGGCAAATACGGACCCTAGGACAACACAACATTGAGCAAGACGAAGGGAGGAAAGAAGACAAAACGAAGAAAAAAGAAGAAAAAGAGAACAAAGTAGCTTTGTTACTCGTGGAAGATAATCCTGTATGTTAATCCTTTCCCTCTGCTCACCCACTCTCTAACACTGAAACTTAAATAGGTGAATGCTCGCATTGGTAGTCATGTACTGCGCAAACACAATTACATTGTTGACGTGGCGTCAAATGGCAAAATAGCACTGGACTGCTTTTGTGCCAACCCAGACCTGTACACATTGATACTTATGGTGGGATTTCTTTCGAGTGGGTCATTGTCCTTGGCTTGTGTCGCTCATGCTATTTTTTTATTTTTTTTTTGTTAGGATATTCATATGCCGATTATGAATGGAGTTACTTGCACCCAACTCATTAGAGAGTTTGAGGCAAGTCACGGTCGTTCCCCGGTTCCTATTGTTGCGCTCACGGGTAGGGGCTCTTCTTTCTCTTTGTTTTTCTTCTCTTCCTCTTCCTCTTCCTCTTCCTCTTCCTCTTCCTCTTCCTCTTCCTCTTCCTCTTCCTCTTCCTCTTCCTCTTCCTCTTCCTCTTCCTCTTCCTCTTCCTCTTCCTCTTCCTCTTCCTCTCCTCTTCCTCTTCCTCTTCCCTCCTCCTCCTCCTCCTCCTCCTCTTCCTCTTCCTCTTCTCTTCTCTTCTCTTCCCTTCTCTTCTCTCCCACCTTCCCCTCTCCCTTGCTGTGGAATGTTAGTTTTCATAGTTTCATTGCTTCCAAATTGCAGCGGATACAACAATACGGCAACGGAAAGCGTGCATTGAGGCAGGTTGCAATGAGTATCTTAGCAAACCAGTAAACTATCAGCTGCTGCTCAACACTGTTCGGCGGTTTCTTGGCACCACCGCCGCCACCACCCCGCCCACAACCTAATCCTTGTTGGTGACCATTAAAAAAAACCTACTTGAAAACAAAAGTGACCAAGGCAATACGAAATACTCCTCAAGATATTCCACGTCGTCCCGAAAAAGAAGGGAAACAACAACAGGAAAAAGACAAGAAGATTTGTGTGCTTTCTTTTTGCTAAGAAAACTAGTTGGAGGCAGAGGGTAGCAGCTGTTCCGATTAGGCCCACAACAAACGCACACCGGAGAACAATAAACAAACCATGGAAGACAAAAATAACTCTGGTGACGAATTGCAGAGGAGAGTGGAAGGTCTTCGTAAAGATGTAGCCGAGTCCGCCGAAGAAATCATCAAGAAGGCCATACCCGCTAAAATTATGGTTTGTTGTGCCTGCTTTCGACAATGATCAAGTGCACTCACTCACTCGCTCACGGCTGATGTAGGAGCTTTCCACTCTGCTTGAGTCTGCGCTGTTTACACACAAGCTTGAAGATGTTCCTCAGGAGGTCTACGCAGGAGGCGCTGATAGCCATGGCACAAAGAAGAGGAAGCACGCTGCTGACAACAAAAACTCAGAACCTAAATCAAAAGGAAATGACACTCGAGTCCCAGCAAATGAGGTTACTTGCCCTACCTTTAGACACCCACCCATTTCCATCGTGCTTAGCCTTTTCTTCCGCCACAGATCGTGTCGTCGTTAGTTGCTATTGTGAAAAAGCAAGCTCTTGGTACCACTACCTTGCTTATTCCTGAAAAATTACTTGTGCTCTCAACTTAGCTCACTTGCTTTCTATTCCATTCATTCGCCAGACGTAATTGACGCCTTAAACACGGTGAAAGGTAACTTTTTGTCCTTCCTCTTCTTCAGTCAGTTCGCTAACTCGACCTTACGTAACAGTTTGGATTCAGCTGAGTACGTGTCGCGCCTTTAAAGCCTGCCTTTCTCTTACTCTTTGCATGGACTTACCCTCATGTTGATATTTCCACATTCCCTCGCTTCTCTGCTCTCTTTGTCTCTCTGCTTCTCTTCTTGTTGTCTTCTCTTCTCCTATTTCAAAAATGGTGACTACAACAGATATACCAAGGTAGCGCATCGTTGTTTGTATTGTTGATTTATATTTTTCTAACTTTGTGCTTTTAACAGGATCGAAGATGGCAACAATTTTGGAGGTGTGTAACTTTAACTTTTTGTATTTTGGGTGGTTTATTTTGTACGTGTCAGCTTACCACTTATGCCTCTGTATGCTTGGCCGATATTAAGTCGGAATTCAGGTATTTATATTTTGTTTCATGGTGCGTAGGAAGTGGAATGCTCATTACCTTTGCCACCAGGAAGAGTCAATTCAAGAACTAACACGGGTGGAGGATGCTGGCTACGCCCTCATTGAGAGCATAACCAAGTATTATGTGACGAGAGGAAAACTGGTCTCGAAGGTTGTATAGGCAATTGATCTTTAGAATATGCACGTCCTGATGATAAAACCGTTTTACTCTATCACGGCTATAGGTCCTTAAGTATCCTGGCATCATGGACTACCGGCGGTCTGTTGATGAGCTGGACGAAAAAGAGTACATCAACCTGAAACTTTCCACATTGGATCTGAGGAATAATCTTGCCATTGCCTATGATATGCTGACCAAAAATATGGATAAAATTGTCAAACCCCGCACCTCACACCACATGGTACCGCTCTCTTTCATCTTGCCATTCCCGCCTGTTTTGTGCTTGGTGTTGCTGACCGCGAACAAAACAAAAAAAAAAACAGGAAATGTTCTAGGTACTATGAGGGGTCAAATTGAACTGGTAATTTGCCTAATCTTATAACTCCGCGAGGTGGTGATTGGTTCTATTACCTTTTTTGGAATTCATAAAAACTCCGCTCATGGGAGAACCCACGAACAATCGACACAAATTTTGTTTTTTGTCTTTTTTTCTCCTTTTTTCCTTTTTCCTTCCATTCCATTTTGCAATACAGTATTAGCAGTTTTCTGTAGCGCCCAAAGAGGAAGAGATTAACGGGTAAGTTAGCGGAGTGTTGTTTGAGCTTTGTGCCGAGTTCGCGTGAGAGGAGTGTAGTGTCTGTGATTTAGAGCGCGGCTTGGTGCATGTTTGGAGATGAGGACGCAAAAGGGAGTGTGCGGTGGAGTTTCACCAATGGGGGCGCAAGGACGGGGTGGCGGATGACAGTTTTTTTTTGTGGGAGTGTGCGACGACTGAGTGCTATTTTTTGTTTCTCATAACTTGCAAGCCTTTTTCTTACTCGTTTCACCTACAGTTAACCCACTTAACCAACACAGAGAGAAAAGATGGCCACCGAGTACGGTGTCCAGACCAACAACATCTTCGATTTGCTTAACGAGAGGCCCAATGCCACTCCACCCAAGAAGAAGGAAAAGGTTGCCGCTCCTGCCGCCAAGCCCAAGGGTCCTGGCTCTGGTTTGTATTTGTGAACCCACCCCATCTCTTCATAGATTTGAGATTAATCTTCTGTAGCCGCCAAGGGAAAGGCAACCCCTGCCCCCGCTAAAGCTCCTCAACAACAGCCTAAGCGGGCCAACAACGCCCCCCGCACTGGTGGCTCTCAGGCTTTCGTTTCCTCCCCAGTAACCGACCGCCCAGTTGGTGGAAAAGGTTTTGGTGAGAGGAGAAGGTTCGACAAAGACCGCAAGTTTGATGAAAATCGTCCTCACCGTGGTCGTGTCTTCGATCGTAAGTCCGGCACTGGTCGCAGGTTTGCTTTTTTTTTGTCGCTCCTTGTTTCCCCCTCACGGTGCCTTGTGTTAATACTCCTTTTCTTCGTTTAAGCCCCGTCGAAAACAAGAAGGGTGGCAGCGGCAAGGCCAACTGGGGCAGCCCAGTTAAATCTGAGATCGAGGCTTTGCAGGAGTGAGTGTTTTCATTATTATCTCCCCAGCTGGTGATTTTAACATTTTTGTCTTTGTAGGGGCGCTGAGCAAGTCGACACCAAGGAGGCTACCCAAGAACCCAAGGCTGAAGGCGCCGAGGGTGAGGCCCAAGTCGATGCTAACAAGGGTCAGGGAGGCGAAGAGGAGGAGGCTGAAGAGAAGGTATCGTTGGTTTGACACTGTTTACAACTCGACCGCGACTGACCGTTTTCACTTACCCTGGTTTCAGACCTTGACTTTGGAAGAATACCAAGAGCTCCAAAAACAGAAGCTCGCCAAGGTTAAGCTTCCTAAGACCCGTAAGGCTGGCGAAGGAGTCCAACCGGACTCCAAGTGGGCTGAGGCAACTCCCCTTACCAAGAAGGGAGCGGACGAAGAGGAAAACGTACGTTATCCCTATTTCGTCAGGGTCTCTTTGTTCCATTGGTTGACTCACTCCTTCCCCCTTTATCAATTACAATGTATTAGATCGTTCCTCTCGGCAAGAAGGCGGCGCCCGCTAAGCCCAAGAAGTCCGGAAAGGGCAAGAAGAAGGAGCCCACTACCAACGCTTCTGACTTGCTGGGCTTCACCACCGCTGAGCCCAGGCGTGGTGGCGGTGGCGGTAGAGGTCGCGAGGGCGGCCGTGGCGGCAGAGGTGCTCGTGGTGGACGTGGCGGTCCTCGGGGCGGTTCTGGTGCTGGCAGCAGCAGAGGAGGTGGCGGCGGCAGGAGGTTCGAGCAATCTGCCCCGCAGTTTGATGACCAGCGATCGTTCCCTGCTCTTGGCAAGGCTGAATGAAGAGTTAGGCTCTCTGCTCTCCGTACAATGACGGAGCAATAAGAGTCCTGGAGGATCTTGCAGAGGGTCTCCTCTTTGCTTTCCTTCTTTTCTCTTCTGTTTGGTTTTTTGTGGTTGGACACATTAAACGATTTCTCTTCTGTTTAGAATCGTCTTTTCTGTGTCCTTGCAGGCCGTGCCGACGTTGTGTCCTCTCTCTCTCTCTCTCTCTCTCTCTCTCTCTCTCCCCCAAACAATCGGCTTCTTGAAGTGCATGCAAAGAAGGGTGAGAGTTTCTTCAAACACAATAGTCTCGCAAAAAATAAATAGGGAGGTGCGCGTTGACGTTAGGGGGACCGGTCTGTTCTAAGGCGGCGCCAAGATCGTTGGGTGTGGTCTGTACTGTACAACAGAGGAAAGCCATCACCAACAAACTCATTCCACGCCAGCCAACCAAGAATGTGCCAGGCACTGACTTGCTGTGGCCCGGAGCTTTGGGTCATAGTTGAGCATGGGGCGAAGGAAAGCACCCATAGCCTGTGCTTCTTCCTCTGTGAAGTGATACTTCTCCATCAGCACTGCTTCCAAAGGCCAATAGTGGAGTTGGCTGATGAACTTAAGCTTGCCTTGCCGGTTAAAATAATTTCTGGCGAGCTTCCCCCGTAGAGCAATCGTCTTTGGAATTGGTCCCAGCGTCTCCATAAATTGGGCTAAATGATCTGTTCAAATAAATAAATAGAACCAAGCCAAAGGGATTAGAAGCAAAAGAGGGCAAAGGGAGCGAAGGAAGGAGAACCATCGCTTTTATCAAAGCTTTTGCCAGCCCTGGGTTCGAAGAGAAGATCGCCAGTGGCAAGCTCAAATATCATGCAAGCAGTGGACCAAATGTCAACAGGAGTCGAGTACGAGGCATGTCTTCGTTTTGAAAGAAAATGAGTAAAAAGACAAAGTGTGGGGGAAACCGGTTAAGAAAGGAAGAAAAGGTGTGCGCACAAAATGGCCTCAAGAGAGCGATACTGGCGCGTTTGGATATCATTGGTGAAGTGTTTGTGGGTCCAACATGCGTTTCCAAAATCCACAATCTTGACGTTGTAGAAGGAGGGGTCTGAGGGAAGGTATCTATCTACGTCTTCCTCAGAATCTCTTTCTTCCTCATCACCGTCTCCTAATTCTAACCTCTCCTCCGCTGGCTTCTCTTCCAACTGCTCATTTACGCACTCAGTTTCAACATTTACAGATTCGGGGGATTCTTCTGCTATGGTATCGCTAGCACCTGTACCATCCGCGCGCTCCTGCTCTTGTTTTGTAACAGAAGGTGATGATGGTTGCTGCTGCGTTAACTGCTGCTTTTTTCGGCGCCGCTGCTTTCTTTTTTGATTTTGAGAAAGCTTTTGCGTCGGATGATTTTTGGCAGTGGTTTGGGCTGCAGAGCTTCTAACGGAGGGTATAACTTTGCTGCTGGCTTGCGATGCCGGACGGCTTCCTGGTGGGCTTTTCACCAGCAAAACCTGGAAAAGGGCATAGAAAGTTAGTCATGCAAGGTGCAAGAGAAAGGAAAGAGAGAGAGATATCATGAAAATGGAAAAGAAGAATCGCACATTCTCAGGCTTGATGTCGGTGTGGATGATAGAAAGTTGGGTGTGAAGGTAATCCAAGCCAATAAGCACTTGCTTGGCGATTCTCTTTACAACTGGTAGCGGCAAACCTCGATAGTTTGTTCTTTTGATGAGATCCAACAAAGACTCGCCCAATACTTCAAAGCCCATGCACACATCTTTTAGGATGAAGGAAAAATTAGAAAGTAATTGTAGCAAGTTAGTTAAGTTCAGCCGTACGCTTCCCGTGTGGTCCTCTATGATAAAAGTGGTCTACCAAGTGAATGACGCATTTATCGTTGTTTGGATTGCCTGCAGCGATCTGCTTTAAAATCTCTATTTCATCTAGAGCAGCCTCCGTGTAGTCCGGCGCACTCTTAACGATTTTAAGGGCAATGTGTCTATCCGTGGCGCTGTCGCCGCAACATACAAAGCGGGAGAAGATAGGAAAAAAAGGAGTTAGCAAGGAAAAGGAGGCGGCGCAGAAGGCGAACGGAGGTGAAAAGTGAGAGAGAGAGAGAGAGAGAGAGAGAGAGAGAGAGAGAGAGAACAAACATGTCTTGTGAGAGCCAAACTGTGGAAAAATGCCCCCAACCAAGTTTCTTTACGACTTTATACCGTCTGTTGTAGAGCTCGCCCAGCTGAACGGGGTGGTAGCCCCCTTTGACGTACCCTTCTTTGCCCTCATCTTCTCCTTCCGAGCTTTCATCACCGTCATTCCTCGGCTCCGAGAAATCCTCTCCTTCCTCTTCCTTCCTGGCACCACTGCTCTCCTCAGGCTCTGGCTCTTCCTCCCCTTCCTCCGTTGTTGTTGCAGATTGTTCCGTAACAACCACTGGGCGTTGCAGTTCCGCCGCAGCAGCAGTCCTCTTTCGGCGCTTCTTCTTCCTGTTTCTATTCTTTCTCTTCGGTTGGTTTTGATGGGAAATACCTGCAGGCAATGGTTCATGAAAGCAGCAACCGTAAGACTCTCCACAAATTATCACAAATAGAATGCTTGTATAGAGAAGCATCACGGCTCCCGATCGAAAGGAGGCAGAAAAAAAAAGGTACCTCGCACAGAAAATGTAGCATCGCTACTAAGTGCAGGAGAGGCGGCGGTAGCGCCAAGTACCGTGCCTCCTTCTCCACCTCCACCCATGGCAACGTCAGAAGCGGACACGGCGGTACCCCCCAACACCGTTCCTTTGTCGCCGCCGCTGTCGCCGCCGCCTTCCCCTAACTGCATCATCGAGGGAGGGAGAAAAAAAAAAACCGGTACCGGCCTTGGGGAAGTAGGTACCAAAAAGCTTTCCTCACCTTTCTTCTTTTTTTTTTGGTTTCCCTTCCTAAAATAACGAGGGTTCGCTGGAAATACTCCTCAGACATGGTGCGGAGCCTTCCCCCATCCTCTCCCCTTTCTTTCATTTCGGCTTGCAAGGTAGGCAGTCGATTAGACCCGCTTGTTCGCACCCTTTCTTATCCCTTTACCCCCTTTTCTTCTATTGCAGCAGAGCACTTAGTGGTTTGTAATTGTTGTGTTCTTCGTGTTTTTTTTATCTTCTTCTTTTCCCTGTACTCCCTGCTTATCCCCACCACATTTTTGCCCATCCCTCCACAGTAATCTCCGACAATGAGTGACGACGAAGCTACCGTAGAAGAGACCACCACTACCACTGAGGAGACTCAGGAGGAGACTAAGCAGGAAGGACCCATGGATGTCCTCTCCGCCCTCAAGGAAGTCCTCAAGAAGGCCTTGATTCATGACGGTCTTGCCCGTGGCCTTCATGAGTGCGCCAAGGCTTTGGATCGCCGCCAGGCCCACTTGTGCGCTCTTGCTGCTAACTGCACTGAGCCCGCCTACGTGAAGCTTGTGGAAGCTCTCTGCCTGGAACACAACATTAACCTCATCAAGGTTCCCGATTCTAAGCAGCTCGGCGAATGGGCCGGTCTTTGCAAGATCGACAATGAGGGCCACGCTCGCAAGGTGGTTGGTTGTTCCTGTGTTGTTGTGAAGGACTTCGGTGAGGAGACTCCTGCCCTTAACTTTTTGATGGAGCACTTCAAGGCCACCAAGGGAGTGTAAGTTTCCTTCGTGTTTCTCTTCAAATAAACCTGGTTGGGGGTAGCTTGGTTTCTCTCTCTCTCTCTCTCTCTCTCTCTCTCTCTCTCTCTCTCTCTCTCCCCTCCCTGTTAGCATTGAATTGGAACGAGGAAAGACGTGCTGTTTACTTAAACATCCAAGGGGACCTGCGCTTGTCCTCTTTGGAAGTCTTCTTTCTGTAGTCTGCAAGCTTGGCAGGCACATGGTTGATCTTGTAGCAAACAATGAGGTCACCAGGCTTATACTCCACAAACTTCCCAAGCTCCAAACCGGCCTCATACCCCTTTTGCACCTCCAGCACGTCCTCCTGGTAGTATCTGAGCGATGAAGCCCTCCCACGGAAGAGCACCTCCACAGCGCTATCCGCGTCCTCCTTCAACAAGTCTTCCTCCTCCAAAGAACCTCCCCGCACCACTTTGAACCTTTGCCGCTTGTCAATGACTCCACGCGTCACCGTCAAGCCTGCTACCACCCTGTCCCGCTCGCTCTGCTTCTTCTTGTGGAGGCGGAAGAGCTCCTTCACCTTGGCCACTCCAACAGTTTCCTCCACTTCGCGAGGTGGCAGGTGTTGCTCTATCTTCTGCTCCACGTGGCTTACCAGTTGGTAGATGACGGAGAAACTTTCTACGCTCACGTGATCTCGTTGGCTTAATACTAGGGCCGCTCGGTCTGTCTTCACGTTGAAGCCAACCACAATAGCTCCCGTTAAGGTTGCTGTCTCCACGTCGGACTCGTTGATGTCACCCACGCCACTTTTCACCACCTACACAAACAACCCTCATTAAACGCACGAGGATGAGAGAGAGAGAGAGAGAGAGAGAGAGAGAGAGAGAGAGAGAGAGAGAGAGAAACAAAGAATGCCTTGAGAGAAATGGGCGATTCCAAGTCTTGCAACAACTTGACAGCTGCCTCCAAGGTACCGGTCATGTCCGATTTAACAACTACTTTGAGTTCCTGCGGGATAGCTTGTGTAGTTTCTTGGGGAGTGTCTTCCTCTGCCTTTTGCTCTTGGTTCTCTTCGGTTTCTTCTTTATTGTCGCTCGTTCCTTTCTCCTCTTCCTGCTGAGAAGAGGGTTCCTCTTGTGATTCAACCGATGAAAGGGTTGTGAAGGAAACCTTCTCAGCCATCTTTTGACTCAACTGCCTCTCTGTAGCAATTCGTTTGGCCTCTTCCTCACTGTTAAGCACAATGAGTTCGTCGCCAGGATTGGGTAGTGTGGTGCCTTTGTAACCAATGATCTGAACTGGAGTGGATGGCTCTGCCTTCATGATGGAGGATCCACTGGAGTCCTTCATGGCCCTGATTCTGCCCCAGCCCGCTCCAAGCACGAAAAAGTTGTTGAGTTTCAGGACGCCGCACCGCACCAAGGCACTGATCACAATTCCTTTCCCCTGGTCTAGCTGCGCTTCAAGGACCGCACACTCAGCGGGCCGTTCCCGGTCTGCCGTTATATCCATCAGGTTCGTTTGCAGCAAAATGGCTTCTGTCAACTCATCTAGGCCTTGGTTGGCCAGTGCTGACAGCTGCACCACTTGCGTGTCTCCCCCGGAGGCCTCCAATTGTAGTCCCAACGAGGCCAACTGCTTTTTCACCGCGTCTGGCTTGGCGTTCTTCTTCTCGCATTTGTTTATGGCCACTATGATAGGCACGCCCGCCTCTTCACAGACCCGAATAGCCTCCTCCGTCTGGGGCATCACACCTTCATCCGCCGCCACCACCAACACCACCAGATCCGTTATGGAAGCCCCTCTTACCCGCATCTGTGAGAATGCCGCGTGGCCAGGTGTGTCTAGGAAGGTTATTTTCTCCCCAGAAGATAGCGTTGCTATGTTCATTGAGCTACGTTAGAGAGTGTTCACGTCATATGAAACCAAAAAAAAAAAACATAACTGAGGTACAGAGAATACGAAGAGAACGAGAAACGACAAAGAGAAACATGAAGAGGCGAATGAAGAAAGAACCAAAGAAAGAAACAAAGAAACAAACACACAAAGACAGACAGATAGACAGACAGACAGAAGAAAGGACGTACTGCTAAATGCTCCGAGGTGTTGAGTGATGCCACCAGCCTCCTTGCTGGCGACGTTTGTGTTGCGGAGGGCGTCCAGAAGTGTGGTCTTGCCATGGTTGACATGGCCCATGACAGTCACCACTGGAGGACAACGAGGATAGTTGGGATCTCCCCTCCCAGTGTCTCTTTGCTGGCGTTCGCTCCCCTCTCCGTTCGTGTACTGCCTTCGCTTGGGAATGAACCCAAACTCATGCGCCACCATGTCCACCAGATCTGCAGGTAGCACCTCATCTGCTCGCTTTGGTTTGTACTGTGTTGGAAATGGGAGAACGAGGGAACGTAAGAAATTAAAAAGTAAAGAAGGGATGAGGTTTCATAGATGAGATTAAATAGATATAGAGAGAGAAGTGAAGAACAAACGCCTAGCCGAATGGTCAACTTCAAAATGTCCAGGGCTGGCACTCCCATCGCTCCAGACAAAATCTTGGGGGTAGCCACCAGTGGGATCTCAAACTCGGGTGGGTTCAGCGTCCGCTCCAAGAAAAGCACGAGCCGCTTTTCCTCCTTTGTGAAGCTTTTGTGTTTTACTATCCGTTTGGCAGTTCCCAGTTGAGCCGCCCGAGACATCTACACTCAAGGTGGTGAGCAAAACCTCTGGCAAAAGCACAAGCAGAAGGAGAAAAAAATACGGTACCAAATGGCTGAAATCGACAGTCCGAGAGAGCGGAGGCGGTTGCTTGCGAAATCGTTCCATGGCAGCCACGAGGGCGTCTGTGGTGGTGTAAGGACGCCGACAGCACGGAGCACTCCAACATCCTCCTCCCCCAGAAAAAGCAAACAAGTGGAGCTGGCCTCGATGATGGCCAGGGAAGCGAGAGACCTGGTGGCAAAACTTTCTCATCGCGGCGGCCTTTCTCGGCTGGCGGCAAGTTTTCTTTTTTCCTGTTTTGTTCCCTTGCTTGGGGCGTGCTCCTCGTCTGCAGATATTCTGTTCCAACAGAAAAAAAAAAGTGGATAGAGGTTTGTTTCGAACGTACCACCCTTGGGTTGGTTTTCCCGCCTTTTTTTTGTGGCGGAATGGAAAAACAAAAAAAGGCGGGAAAAAAAGGTATTCAGAAAAAAATATAATAAAATAAAATAAAATAGGAGAATAGTATTTTAGGAATGGGATCCACTGTCGGCTCCGCTGAGCCATGCCGTGGTGCTTTTTGTCCAGCGAGGCTCTTTGAGCTTTGCGTGGAGGCCACGGCCACGGCGCTCGCCAAAGGGCATGCCGCCGCCTCTGGCGTAAGAGGAGGGAGAGAGGCGAGCGCCACCATCGCAGCCGCCTTCCTTTCCACCAAGGAACGGGTGTTGCAGCAGCGCTACGCCAAGACGCTGCCCTATCTCCCCAACAAGGTGGCGCACGCCCTGTTTGCCCAGCTGCTGCGGCGACACCAGCTCCACGAGGAGCTGGTCTGCGCGCTCACAACCTCAACATCTCTTGTGGGAGGAGATCCCTCAGAACGTTGGCTGCAAGTACTCTGCGCTTCTTCTCAGAGTATCTCCAACCGTGCTCTTTCTCTAATTGGAGGTAAAGCACCTTACCTCCACACAACACCCTTTGTTGTTTTTTTCCCCAATGTTTCGCTCAACCAACTAAAACCATTAATTCTGATTAGCCACGAACAGTTTACGTTGTTTACGACTGGCAAACTGTTTGGGCATCACTGATTCAGCCTTAAAGCTTCTTTCGAGTACGTTTAAGAAAAAACAAACAAACAAACAAACAAACAAACAAACAAACAAACAAACAAACAAACAAACAAACAAACAAACAAACAAACAAACAAAGCAGCAAATGCTTTCACTTGTTATTTCGGTCTTTCTAATGAAGGGTTTAGCATTGCAGAACCTTCAGAGCTTAGATTTGAGTGGTTGCAGCATTACTGATGACGGCTTATTGTCGCTTGGAGGTTAGTATGCTTTTGTTTCGTTTTTCTGGTGGTCTCTTTGGCCTTTACTTATATTTATCAACGAGCAGCAATTCCCACCTTGCAAATGCTGATGCTCAATGACACTCGCATTGGCGATAGAACGTGCTCCATTCTGCCTGGTGCGTACTCTCTCTCTCTCTCTCTCTCTCTCTCTCTCTCTCCCCTCATGTTTCGTTGTGATCGTTAGTATCTAACTGAGGCTGCTACTTCCTCAGAAATGAGGCAGCTGCGGACGGTAGAACTCTGCCGCACCCGCGTGACGGACGACTGCATTCATGAGATTACCAAGCGTGTGGCGGAGGAAGAGCCACTGGATCGTATGGCCCTGCCATATTTAACTCGCTTGCTGCTTTGTGGCAACGATATCACCGATGCCAACCTTGCCCTGTTGGCTGGTATGTTTGAAGTGTGAGGTTTTTTAAAACAGAGAACATCCTCCATCTGACCTATGTCTTTATAAGATCTGCCATCCATCCAATTTGTCGACCTCATGGGCACCTGTGTCAGCGCAGCAGGCACAGATCAACTTATAGGTTTGTTGAAGGGCGTCGCCTTCGATGTTCTTAACTTATTTTCTCATTTGTTGCGTAACTGTAGGTCTGTTCAAACGAAGAAAGGACGTGGCGGATTGTGATTCATCTGCTGCTGGCAGAAGAATACGTATGCTGCTCCACTTTGCGACATCAATTTTAACGCTCTTCATGCCTAACGTCATCTCTCATATCTCTGTTTTCATAGGTGTACACTTTGAAGCGAAAGACGTCTGCCTGCCTCGGTTTTACAATTGTTACTGCGACAACCCACAACTGCGTGCTGTGCAGACTTTTGGCTCTACTACCCGTAGAGCAAGAACAAGCCTTTGTTCTGCGCAGAGTCGGCACAGAAAGAGCGATACCACCCATCAAGAGATCATGGAATGCACCAACTGTAATTGTAACGCTACATTAGACGGTTTCATCAGTTATTTATCCGATGGTTAGTGCAAAGTTTCTTTCATTCCGTTGTCGCTCCTTTGGAATCACAGCGCGCTTGTTCACTCACATTTACTTTATCTGCTTTTCAGTTGTTGAAAAGGAAGCCAAAAGAGAGCTAGCAGATTCGCCACTGCGGATAGCTTCTATGAGGCGCCGAAGGAGTTCTTTGTTTAGGACTTCTGCAGGCTCTTCGCTACTCTCTCCAAGGCGATCTCCTTTTGCCGCACCACAACAAAGTCCTTCTTCTAAGAGCCCTAGCCCTCTGCGTTGGGCCACGAACTCACGGCTGCGATCCTCTCGCAGCTCTTTCCAATCCTCTTCCTCGAGCACAGGCTCTCCTTACTCCTCGCCTTCCACATTAATAACCAACGAGCAAGCAAGAGATCCTTCTTGCTCCAAGCCAAATCTGTCTACAACGATTACGCCCCCTCCTTCTCCTTCTCTAAAAGTTCGCAAGCGATGCTTTGAGGATTCACCATCTTATACTTCTCTGCCTCGTACTTCTCCATCACCATCGCCTTCCACTACGAATAATAGCAAGCTAGACATCTTTGAATTTGATGAAGAGGATTCTCCATTTTCCTCACCAGCCACAACTCCTCGCAAAAAAGATACGCTAGTTGTACCCTCCTCTCCAGCACCGCTCCACACTCCTGCTTCCCCTTCTCCAAAAGTCCGCAAGCGATGTTTTGGGGATTCTCCATCTAACACCTCTCTACCATCAACACCATCTCTCTCTGCGGATAAAAGCAACTTGGACGTATTTGAATTTGATGAAGAAGATTCTCCATTTTCATCGCCAGCCACAACTCCTCGCAAAATAAATGCCATGTCGGTGGCCTCCCCCCCAGTATCTCCTCACACGCCCCTCGATCCACCCTCTCCTTCGTCAACACCATCACCCTCATCACCACGGCCAGCATCATCACCAGCACCTTCTTCACCGTTGCCACCACTATTATCACCCGAGCCTTGTTCTTCTCCTATTGCCGCACAAAAGCCAGTGGCTAGCTGCACCTCTGCCTCGCCGCACTCGGGACTGAAGCGCCATATAAAACGAACATTACATGATGCAGTTGAAGACGACAAGCCATTGCGTTGTAGCACCACCCCTCCTTTTAAACGACCCAGAAGATCTCTTTCGCCCAAAGATAACTCTACAGAAAACAGTTTTCAGGAGGTTGACCCTACGCCTCCGTCCACCGTTCAGGCACAAGAGCAACAGGTGGAACATGATGGTGAATTA
This sequence comes from Balamuthia mandrillaris, assembly GCA_031835245.1. Lineage (NCBI taxonomy): Eukaryota > Discosea > Longamoebia > Balamuthiidae > Balamuthia > Balamuthia mandrillaris. Next base: position 28,796 of record JAVKOQ010000198.1, read on the forward strand.
GCGCAACCAAATGAGGAACAACAGAAGGAAGAAGAGAGAGAACCAGAGGATCCAAACACAGGAAAATCAAATCCAACCCCGAAGCCTGCACGCAAAGCTCGCTTTATCAAAAAGTTCTACACACCGTCAGCGCCTATCACCAACACCGATCATTACAGCAACATTGTTGGATGGTTCTCCATCATACGGCGAGCTCTTCCTCACAAGAAAACTTTTCTGTAATAACACCTAGATTTTCTATTTCTGAAGTGCTCAGAGGAAAGAACAGAGAAAGGAGAGGAGCTTTACTGTTACAAGATGTCTTTGGCAGAAGCTTCCAAAGGGTCCAACGAAGAATGAAAGAGTGGAGCAGCAATTGCTGACTTCAAGTGCAGGCACTCCGCGATGAAAACGCGGAGAGTGGTGGACAAGGCTTGAAGAGTGGGTCCATGGATTTTTTCGAAGTTATCCCCAGTGGTGTGCCAAAACGGAGGAAAAGGCACTCCTATGAGGTGTATCACTGGAACTCCTCTCTGCTCAAATGGCACATGATCATCCTGTACGTTGCGCTAACGATGCAAAAAGGTATCATGAAAAAAAAAAGTGCAGTCAGCACAGAGAAATGACAAGAAAGCAACAACAAAACAACTCATCCTGGTCATGGTGTTACCTGCGCTAGTGAGGTGGTTTGGAAATAAGGTCCAGTTGCGCTCTTTGTTATTTGATCTTTCAACAACTTCTCCAGCATGCTCAGGCGAGCAAATAGATGCTCCGTGTCCTTGTGGAAAGAGTACAGCCGAGTGTTGGCGTGTCCCAACACATCCAGCAGCACGAACAGCTGAATATCAGCCAAGGCCTCTTCCTCCTCCCACTTCTCGGCAAGATGTCGCGACCCATAGAGAGAGTCCGTATCTGTCCACTCTTTAAAGGCTTCTTCTCCATCAAAGAAGATAAGCTGCAGACTCGCTATAGCATAACAGTCAGAAGGGAAAAAAATTGTTTGCCCAGTTAGTTTGCTTAGTCTCAGTTGGAGACAGCGGAGAAGAAAAAGGTGGAAGGAGGCGGACCTGCTTTGGCGTTAAAGTCGAGAGAAGGGGACAGCGTCTTGGCCAGGTCCAACAGCAATGCACAAGGTGCCGCAGAGTCCGTTGCTCCTACAAACTCATTTGGCTCCTGTTTTTTTAAAATGTCAATGCGCTCTCTTTCACTTCTCTCTGTCTCCGTGTATCTCTCTCTCTCTCTCTCTCTCTCTCTCTCTCTCCTTGCGCTCATGCTCTATCTCAGAAGTAAGAGAAGGAAAAAGACTTACCTCAAAGTACTTGGACTCGTAATGAGCAGCGACCACAACGCGATGTTTGGCGGAGGGACTCTGCGTGGCAATTATGTTGGTGAAGGTCTTGGGGCCAAAGGGCGTGTCGGAGAGGAAGGTGTCCCGCTCCACGGTCCATCCGCCAGCACCCTCCAACTGCTCTACAAGCCATTGCTGAAGACGAGCGTGAGCGGGCGTGTCGGCGACCCGCACGATAGCCAGAGCTTTCACGTCTTCCATCAAACTCTCCTCAGACCGAGTCAGCGCTGCGAATTGCTGCATGACCCATGATCATCAGCATGAAAGATAGGCAGTCGGAAGAAGAAGAGGGGGCGTTACCCTCATCTTGGTGGCGGAGAGGGGCTTGAGCTTGAGCTTAGTCTCATGGCCCGCAACTGGCACAGCACATAAAGAAAGCATGACCAAACTCAAAGCTAAGGCAGGAAGAAGGCAGCCGCTATACCCAGAGTGTTGGTGCTTTGGTCCATCTCCTCCTCCTCCTCCTCCTCTCATGTCTTTTTCTTCGTCTACAAACAAAAATGCACCCCGCTGGAGTCGAACCGACGACTTCTTGTAGAGTCGACATTATGTCTTTTCTTCGTGTCGTCATTAGAAGTGTGTGACAAAAAAAAAGAAAAAGAAAGCAAGAAGCGGAATGGAGGAGCTGCAGGCGGAGATGCCGGATCTATTTGATCCTGCAAAGCTGACTGCTCCCATAGACAAAGTGGAGGTACGTGTTTTTTTTTTTTGAACAGAGAAGTTGTCGTGTGGGTGAGGGTCGTCCTAACGCTCGCTTTTCACAAAGGAAAAATGGCGGCTGCTACCGGCTTTCTTGAAGGTGCGAGGGCTGGTGCGACAACACATTGATTCCTTCAACTACTTTATAAACGTCGAGATAGAAAAAATCATGCTTGCCAACCAGAAGGTCACCTGCGAGGAGGACCCTTCCTTCTTTCTCAAGTCAGTCACATCTCTCTCTCTCTCTCTCTCTCTCTCTCGACTCAGCGCATTTCTCACTGTTGATGTTGTTTAAAAAACAAAATAGGTACAAACGGATTTACGTGGGAGAGCCAACCACAGTGGAGCTGCAGATGATCCCAGTGGCGCTTACGCCCCACCAGTGCCGCCTGCGGGACATCACCTACTGTGCTCCTATTTGCGTGGACCTGGAGTACACACGAGGCAAGCGCGTCGTTGCCAAGAATGGCTTTGTCATTGGCCGCATGCCCATCATGCTTCGCAGCTGCAAGTGCATACTTCACAACAAGACGGAGGCACAGCTCGCAAGTCTTACCGAGTGTCCTTTAGATCCTGGTTCGTCTTCTCAACCCTGTTATTGCTTCTTCTCTAGTTCAGCTCTCTCTCTCTCTCTCTCTCTCTCTCTCTGTTTCTCTCCATTATCTTACCCTTCCCTGTACTTTCCCTCTATTTATTTTCTTTTTCTTTCTCTTTGTGCTTTGCGACTCAAACGTGTACTCTATTTATGGGTACTCTCATGACAGGAGGATATTTTATTGTGAAGGGAGTGGAGAAGGTACTGCTCATTCAAGAGCAACTTTCTAAGAACAGGATCATTATTGAGGCTGACAGTGATGGTAGTGTGGGAGCCACTGTTGTCAGGTCCGTCTCTTCTCTCTCTCTCTCTCTCTCTCTCTCTCTCTCTCTTTCAGAGACCTGCTTTGATTAACCATGTATTGTTTCGTGCCATAGTTCTACGCATGAACGAAAGAGCAGAACAAACATTGGAGTAAAAAACGGCTGCATTTACCTGAAACTAAACATGCTTTCTGAGGAGATTCCTATTGTTATTCTAATGAAGGTAGCACCATCCTACAATAATGCTGTCTTGTTAGCTTTGAACTTATTCGTTTTCATTTACTTCTAAAAGGCAATGGGAATAGAAACAGACCAGGAAATAGTGCAGTTGGTGGGAAGCGAAGCAACCTACGCCGACGCTCTGTCTTCCTCGCTTGAGGAATGTTGTAGCCTGAAGGTCTTCACACAAAACCAAGCCTTGGAATATATTGGCAGTCGCATTAAAGCCCCAAGGCGTCGGGCTCGCCCTAAAGTTTGCTTCTCTCTCTCTCTTCCATTGCACTCTTTATTTACTAGGAACATAATAACAGGCTGATGAAGCACGAGACGTTTTAGCTTCAGTAGTATTATCACATGTGCCGGTAGTCAACTATGATTTTCGGCTAAAGGCTATCTACGTGGCACAGATGGTACGACGTATCATTATGGCCATGAACGATTCATCCACGCTGGATGACAAGGATTATTATGGTAACAAAAGATTAGAGCTGTAAGTGGCCATCTGCCCCATTCCTGTGATCTTCTCTCTTTCTCTCTCACTCTCGATGTTTTTTTCTCTCGGTTTGGATTGACCATTTAACTGCCTAATAGTGCAGGATCATTGCTTTCCCTTCTCTTTGAAGATCTGTTTAAAAAGCTGAACTCTGAGATCAAGAAACAGGCGGAGAACAGTCTCTCCAAGTCATCAAGAGCAGGAGAGTTTGATGTACTACACACCATTAGACCCGACACGCTCACTTACGGGCTCGAACGCGCCATTTCCTCTGGCAACTGGTCGTTGAAGCGGTTTAAAATGGAACGTGCTGGTATCACTCAGGTGCTCTCGCGACTGTCTTTCATTGCTGCGTTGGGCATGATGACCCGCATTACGAGTCAATTCGAGAAAACACGAAAGGTCAGCGGACCAAGAGCTCTTCAGGTCAGTTCTTCTTCTCCTCTTTTAGTCTTATTTTATTTTTTTGGAAATGTTTTAGGGTGCCGTTTTTTACATTGGACTCACCACTTTTTTTGGGTAATAGGGCTCACAATGGGGTATGCTTTGTCCATCAGACACTCCCGAAGGAGAATCGTGTGGTCTTGTAAAAAATTTAGCTCTTTTGGCGCATATTACTACGGACGAAGATGAAGCCCCTATTCGTCGGTTAGCGTTTAATCTTGGCGTTGAAGGTAAACACAACTTTATTTCTTGTTTTTTGAGTTCAATTCTTATCGTTTTCCTCTTACCCTCATTCATTAAACAGACACTGTGTTATTATCTGGAGAGGAGTTGAACTCACCAGAAAACTATCTTGTTTTTGTCAATGGTATGATTCTTGGCATTCACCGCTCTCCTCACATGTTCGTCTCTCGTTTCCGCAAGATGCGACGGCGTGGCCAAATCAGCGAGTTCGTATCTATCTACATCCATTATGCCCAACGAAGTATCTACATTGCCGCAGACGGGGGACGTGTCTGTCGGCCTCTCATATTGGTTGATCCCAAGACCAGACGTCCTCGAGTCACTAATGCTCACATCAAGGAGCTCACTGCCGGATTGCGCTCCTTTAATGACTTTTTGAAAGAAGGGCACATCGAATTTTTGGATGTAAATGAGGAGAACAATTCCTTCATCGCTTTGTCTGAGAAGGACATCAATCAACATACCACTCACATGGAAATTGACCCATTAACAATCCTTGGGTTTGCCTCTCGCTCTCTATCCCTCTCTTTCATTTAGGGTTCACTAACATGGTTCCTATTATAGAGTTTGTGTTGGACTAGTTCCATACCCTCACCACAACCAATCTCCACGTAACACTTATCAATGTGCTATGGGTAAGCAAGCCATTGGCACGATCGGCTATAACCAGCTTAATCGTATTGATACGCTCTTGTATTTGATGGTCTATCCTCATCGGCCCCTTTGCACCACTAAAACCCTTGGCTTGATCAATTTCGAAAGAGTAAGCCTCTCTCTTACTTTCTTGTCACTCCCCTCTCTCCCTCCCCTCTGCTGAACTTGTTTTTTTATAATAGGTACCAGCAGGACAAAATGCAATGGTTGCTGTGATGAGTTACAGCGGGTACGATATTGAGGACGCCCTTGTCCTGAACCGAGCCTCTGTAGATAGAGGTTATGGTCGCTGCATTGTGCTCAAGAAAGCTGTGACTGCCATCAAGAAGTATTCTAACCAAACCTTTGATCGCATCGTACCTCCTCCCGACGAGTCCACTCGCCCTGTCAAACGCTATGACATATTGGACACGGACGGCATTTGTCGACCCGGAGAGAGAATTGAACCCGGAAAGATTTATATCAACAAGCAAACTCCAGCCAACACCATCGATACTCTTGCCAGCCTTGAAAATATCCCTGATTCTGGTAATGCTTTTCCTTTCTCATGTTTTTTCTCTTGATCTAACATAGAAGTCACAGAGTTTCGGCCAAGTCCTCAATCCTACAAAGGAGCAGCCCATGCTTATATCGATAAGGTATTTACAAGACTTCGAGCGACACTCCTTTTTGCTGAGATTATATACTCGACTAACACCGAATTGAAAAACAAATTAATAGGTCCTCCTCACATCTAACACGGAAGATCATTTCATCATCAAAGTTTTGTTTCGGTCCACAAGAAGACCTGAGTTGGGTGACAAGTTTAGCAGTCGCCACGGCCAAAAGGGAGTTACCGGCATCATTGTGAGACAAGAGGATATGCCTTTCACCGAGCAGGGTATCTGCCCCGACGTTATCATGAACCCACACGGCTTTCCCTCTCGTATGACCGTCGGTAAAATGATTGAGCTGTTGGCAGGCAAAGCCGGCGTTCTAAAAGGAGCTTTCCACGAGGGCACGGTAACTGTTATTTTCCGTTTATCCTGTGCTTCTTTTCTTCGTGGGACTGACAACTTCAAACGAAAAGGCATTTGCGGGCCACAGCGTTGAATATCTGAGCAAGATTTTAGTGGAAAATGGCTATAACTACTCTGGAAAGGACTTCTTGACATCGGGCATAACTGGCGAACCGCTTGAAGCTTACATCTTCTTTGGCCCTGTATACTACCAAAAGCTCAAGCACATGGTTATGGACAAGATGCATGCCCGAGCCATGTGCGACTTCTCTCTCTCTCTCTCTCTCTCTCTCTCTCTCTCTCTCTCTCTTGGCTCCTTTCAACTTAACATGGATGTACAACCATAATTGAACAGAGGGCCAAGAGCGGTTCTTACAAGACAACCAACTGAAGGCCGCTCTCGTAATGGTGGTTTGCGGTTAGGAGAGATGGAGCGTGATTGCTTGATCGGTTATGGCGCCAGTATGCTGATGATGGAGCGGTTGATGTTTTCCAGTGATGCCTTCAAAGTGGACATCTGCAAGGTACTTTACTCTGCCTCCATTTCGTTATCACATCTCTTCACTCTACTTCTCCCGTTTCGTTCCTAACTTGTTTCATCTGAAAGAAATGTGGATTGCTGGGCTACGCCGGTTGGTGCCAGTTCTGCAAGTCGTACTCGAACGTGGCCACCATAAACATTCCTTATGCCTGCAAGCTTCTCTTCCAAGAACTGCAATCGATGAACATTGTTCCTCGCCTTAAACTAACTCAAGTTTAGCAACAACAAATAAACCTTTTTCATTGCAACGTTTTAGTGCTCTTCCTCTTCTTCATCATCGTGCTGTTGGCCGCCTTGACCTCCTTGCGTATTAAGGAAAGCTAACAACTGGCGAACCCATTCTCTAGCTTCCGGTGGCAATTCTGCTTCGTTAGCATTTGTTGAAGCAGCAGCTGGTGGACCCGTTGGTGCCGTTGCCCAGGGTGCTAGCGTGCTCTGCAAGAGAGAGAAAGCGTGTCAGTCCCTGTGCCGCCCAACGTTGTGGGAAAAAAAGGTAACGTACAAGAAAGAGAGCCAACGGATTGGTAATGTGGGCAGGAACGGTTTGTTGCTGGCGGGTAGGGCCTGCGGAACGGAGCTCTGGTTCGTAGAGTTGGAAGCTGCGCCCGGCCTCCGCTGGCAGTGCATCCACCACTGCTCTTATATCTTTGACAAGCCAAAGTCAGGAGAGAGAGAGAGAGAGAGAGAGAGGCTTGAGAAAGGCAGAGAGAATACCAGTAAGCAAAATATGGTTATAAACAGGGGTAGCAGAAGCAATTTGGGCGACAGCTTCTCTCTTCTTGCTCATTTCAAAGACGATTCTGTCCTTGGAGTCGACTTTAGCCAACACAGCTCGTGCATTGCGTTTGAGCCAAGCCATGATGGCACCATCGGGAGACTTCCACAGAGTATAGGTTCGTTCCACATAGAGCAAGATAACGTGCCGCAGAGAAGCAGTATTGTAAGGGCCAGAGAAGAACTTGTGGGTGGCAATATCTTCCCAGCTGCGATACGGTGTGGCCTCATTACCCTCTCTTTCTGACATCCGCGTAGAGCACTTGGCCAGAAGAGGCGGCAATAGCATTGGATATTGAAGCAATGCCCGCTGAAGCAATTCATCGGCGCTTCTTCCGAGGAGCTCCTCTTTCTTTTTGCTTCCCTCTCGCTCCAAATGGAAAAGAGCCAATGCAGACGAGTACGCAAAGTTAGGCGGTAAGATAGGTTGCTTTTCTCCAGGGATCAGAGCGAAACGTTTGGTGTAGTAAGGTCCTTCCATGAATTGCAGCAAGTAAGCGTAGGACTGGCACCTTAGGCAGAAATAGTCGATGGATAACACAATGGCTAAAGGGTCGCTAGGATCAAGGCTAAGCAACATTTTACAGTATTCCAATGCCGTTGCACTGCAGCCCCTTCTTCCCAACATATGTATGTAATGGAAGATAGCCACCAGGAATCCTCTTGAAGTTTTGTTATTGTTGAAAGAACGCAAGTTAGAAAAAACGAAAAAGAATAATATTAGGGTTTTAAAAGAAACCTGTTTTCGGGTTTGGTGTACTCAAGGCGAGATATACCCTTGAGTAAAGAGGAGTAAAACAGGGTATGCCAATAGCTTTCGAAGCTGAACAATGCACGTTCGATCAACTCGGCAGCCATCTCCCGCTCTCCCGTGTGGCTACACACGTCATACAGCTGCAATAGAGAATCCAAGTGGTACGGGTGGAACTGCAACAATTGAGCTATCGTGTTGGGGTCACCAGTTTCCACGCACGCCATGAACTGTTCCTGAAGGCGGTGATAATGGCCAAACCACTTCATTCCAAAGTAATACAGTCCTATAACATGTTATAACAATGAAATTATTAAAATGGTTGCCTTTTAGAAACAAAGCAGCAGAGAGTGTAGAGTTTTAATAGGGCCAAACAAGCTTACTCACCATCTTTAGAGTCTAGAAGCTCCATTTCCATGTCGGGTGGTGGCGGCGGCCCTGTCGTGCAAAACGGTTAATGCGTGAGAGAAAAGTTTGTCAAAGATGAGGAAAACAGAGCAATCAAGGGAAGCGAGGGCATACACGATGGCTTTGGTTTAACTAAAACGGTTTTGGCTTTGCGAGAGAGCCCCGTAGCGTTACGGTAACTGATTTGTTGAGATCAGAACTGTTATAAGGAAGAAGAAGGAAAGCATGAAACAAGGAGAGGTAGATACATACGCAAGCACTGGACTGCTGTCCTCTTCTTTACGGAGAGAGGCGAGCGTCTTGGCTCCAAACAGCCGCGTTAGCTCGTTCTCCGCAAACAAGTTTTTGGGATTGAGAGCCAACAACGAGTCCAACGGATGCGACACCCCAGAAACAGCTCCTTCCTTGTCTTGCTGCTGCGTTGCATTTGTTCCTACGCCTTGAAACCTGTTTGGCAAACAACGTGGTCAGCGCAAAGCCCACGTGTGGAAAGGAAACAGGAGAGGAGCAGTACCGTTGCAGCAACTGTTCGACCTCCTCCTCAGCAGCTTTGTTTGCTTTGAGCTTTTCTTTGCCTTTCTTTCTGGCCGCTTTCTTCTTGGCTCTCTTGTTGTTGTTGTTTCGTTTGCGAGCGCCACCGCCACTCCCTCCTGTCGCGGTGTGGTTGCCTTCCTTGGGAGCGGCTACCTTGGGTGGTTGTTCCTCTTCTTCCTCTTCTTCCCCTTGCCCTTCTTCCTCATCTTCTGCAAGCTTTATGAAGAGAAGCAAAAGGGGGTTATGGAGCGTCAGTGAGATTAACGCTTCAAATTTTTACAACAAACCAGATCGAAAGGATTGACAACGGCATTGTTGGACGGGGAATGTTCCTCTTCCTCCTCCTCCTCCTCTTCCTCCTCCTCAGCCAGCTTGGCCCGCTCTTCCGCTTCGATCACCCGTCTCAGCTCTCTGCTCGACATCTTTTTCTTTACTTCTCTTTGTGTGTTTAGGTTCGACCTTCAGCTGTATTTGTGCACGTGTTGCGCACTATTGTCGACAAAAGATCAAATCTCGTTATCCATGCTCTTGTCCTCTCTCCAGTCCATCAAGAGATTTCATTGGGATTTGAGGGCTAGTTTTCATGGAAAACCACCATTAAAAAGAGGTGTCTATGTAAAGATATTTTATCCGGATTTGGATAAAAACCTCTTCGCCCAACTGTGGTTTGTATTTTTTTAAAATTGGAGTGCCGCTCAACATCCTTTTTTTTTGAGTTTCCTTCGTGGTAGATAGGTTGACCTCCGTGGCGAGGAAGTAGTGCGCTAAAGAGACAAAAGGTCGAGTGTTGCAGAATGGAAACCTTGCTGTTTCATGAGGTTGAATTGACAGGGAGTAACGACCTTCCCTTCAGCACCTCTAAGGCTGGTCCAAAGGAACAAAACAAGGCCCATAATGAAATGACTGAGCGATACTTTTTCTTCCAACGGTTGGTAGTTTCCTTGCAGACCGAACAGATCAACCGGAGACAGTTTTATGAATCCTTCAGAGAAATGGTTGACAAAATTTCCTCTGCTCATCAGTTTTTCGAGGTAAGTCCACGCTACCGATCTTCTTTCACCGGACGAACCATGCCGGTGGCAATAGTGCCACCACAACAAAAACTAAATTTTGTTTTCAGCCACCCTTGCAACCGGCGCTTGAACACCACAACATCAACCGGAGTTGGCATCGTACGTGATCCGTCGATTTGCATTGTCTTTGGAAATTTGTTTTATGTTATGAAGGTGAACTGTCTGACACCGTCACGCTCACAAAACATGCAGCCCCAACTGAGGGAGACAAAGAGCTTGTAACACTTGCCCTACATTATGCTAACTACCTCGTACCCCCGTCGTTCTCCCTCGTTGCCCATCCTTCTCCTTCTGCTGACGATGGTTTCATTGAAGCCTCGCCTTTCCCAAGCTGTGATACGTTTCAGCTTCCAACCCCGGTTTGTATTTTTCCACAAACCCCCATGGGTCTCTTGGAAGGCCAAGGAGTAGAACCCGCTGGAGGTTTTTCTCAATCCGGTCACCAGCCTCATCCTCAAACTATACCATCACCCTATGACAAAACAACTTTCCTTGACACCCTACTTAGCAGCTCCGATTGGGAGCCTTCATTGTCGCCTGCCTCCCCACCATCTCCCTCCTGCTCCTCTTCGTCACCACGTTCTACTTCACCGTCACCTGCCTCATCTCCATCACCCCCCTCCTCTATCCCCTTTGGCTTTGCTGCTTCCTCTGCCCCTTCCTTGTCGTCTTCGGCTAGCACTTACTCTTTTTCTCCTTCCGCTTCTTCGTCCACCAGACTCCATAATATAATACAGCAGCAACAAGACAAAAGCGGAGGAGGAGGAACGCTCGTCATTGATCTCTCCCAGATGGATGAAGAGGACGAGGCCTCTCCCTCTCCCAGAGCAAGGGCCAGCTCCAATGCAGAGGACAGAACCGTAGGTTGCGGCACCATCAAGCCTGTCAGCACAACCACGCCGCCAACGCCGCGCAGGATGTCGCCTCCACAACACAAATCCCCAACAAAGAAGATGGCCCCTGGTGCTGCTTCTGCCATGTTGCTGGCAACTTCTACCCACACCAGCGCCGCTGTACCTGCAGCTCAAACATCAACAGCCAACACCAGCAACAACAGCATGCCAACCAGCCGTGTGCGGAGGGTCATGTCCATGTCGGAGTTGGAACAGGGCCACAGGAATGAGCAGATGCGAGCGGCCAACGAGGTTGCTCTCATGGCCCTTAGCCACATAAAGCTGCCCACCAAGAAACGGACCGCCCAAGCCGCATGCAACAGAGGAGGTCGAGCCTCCATCAGCACTGCTGGCCACCCGTTCACCGCCAACGCCTCCTCCATGCCTCACTCTTCTTCTGCTTCCTCCTCCTCCGCCCAAATGTTGCCATCCTCTTCCACGACATCCTGTCCCAACTCTCCCAGCCATCCTTTTCCACTGTCTCCTTGTTCCATACCAACCTCTCCTCTATCACTGCCAACCTCTCCAGGCTCCTTTGATGCCATCGGTTCCTTCCACCCTCAACGTGCTCTCACCGATGCGACTCATCGTTCTGCTTCTGCCGCTTCCGCTCAGAATAATACTCCTCCGCAACGCCCACGACAACACCAATGCCACGACGCTTCGCCTTCCTCTTCTTCTGCTTCCTCCTCGTCCTCTTCATCACCATCCTCCCACAGCTCTCCCTACACTCCCGCTGAAGCGGGTCTTTGGAAGTCCGCTGACGAGGTCTTCACCAGAAAGCCCAACCGCAAAACAAATCCATCAGCGAGCACTTCTCCACCCGCTGACAGTGCTGCCTCTGGTTGCGCCAGCCCTTACAAGAAGAAGAGGACTGACTGCCATTTGGGCGGTGCTCTGTTGTCTTCGTTCTCCACTGCTTCTACACAACTAACAAGCAAGCCCAGGAGTAACACGTTTGTGCTCTGATACATCTTGTTCTCTTCTTCCTCCTTCTTAAACGCTGTGCTTTAGTGGCTATCAACTGTTAGGAGATTGTCGCTGCTGTTTTGCTTTTGTACATCCATTTAATTTTGTGAGTAGTAAATAAAGATTTTGCTTTTAGGGAGTTACTTGTGACTTAAAGTCTAGTTGAGGAGATGGTCTAAGCTCATTGCTGAGCGAGTGGTAGGACGAGAAGTGGCTTTATAGTGGGCTCTCGGCTGTAATGGTTCATCGCTTTGGTTCTGCCGGATTTGAAGCATTAAGTCTTTTATGATCAAGGACGCTTCGTCATATTTATCTCTGCGCGCACTGTACAAACGACATATGAGAGAGAGAAAGGAGAGAGGAGAGAAGTAAACGTACCTGAGTTCATCTTCTAGAATGGTGATAACAGCGTTCATCAAAGATGGGAAGTAAAAGATTGAGGCTGTGTTGCGAAGCTTTTCACACCTAAAAGGAACTTGATTTTTAGCACATGCAAATTTTCATGTGATAAGAAAGGAGAGAGTAACGTACTCGCTGTACAATATTTCGCGTTTTTGCGGTAAGTTGCGCGCAAAGCGAAGCAACTTTTGACAGTCAGATTGAAGTACGTCCTTGGAAACGCTGGGAATGGGCAAGATGCCCTTGCCCGTGGTATAGCTCTTTGGGTGTAAAGTTTTCCGCAGCGGAAAGATGGTACCGTACGGAGAGAAACGGTGGGACTGGCGTGGCCGTTGAAGAGCTGCTGATATGGGTTCTTGTTGAGATTCATCCTCTTCTGCCTCCTCCTCTTCTTCGGCATGTTCTCCTGAGTTTTCGCTTCCAGGTGTCATCTCTGAGCTGCCTTTAATCCATGTTGTCACATCTGGAAGGTCCAACTCAGGGGGGAGTACCATTAGTACTAGACCAGCTTTAAAAAGGAGGAAAAAATTAGTTAACACTCCACAACAGAGAGAGAGAGAGAGAGAGAGAGAGAATAACGAGAGAGATACCATCAGGAACGGAAGTCAAAACAGCAAACCAGTTGCTGCTGAGTTGTATGATGGCAAACATGTTTTCCCTGTCGAGCGCATTGTTCAGCATCACGCAAAGAAGAGGGTCTGGTGCATCATCGATTTCAGGGCCAAACGGCATCACCGGTTTTTCCTTCTTTGAAGACTCAGTATTGCTCTTATCTTTGTCCGAAGTTTCGTCTACGCTGCTGCTACCGCTGTCAATGGAAGAAGAAGGTTTGAAGTCGCCTCCTTTTGAGGTTTTGTTGGTGGAGTCGCTTGGTGTTTTGGGAGGCGCGGAAGAGGGAATGACGGCATGTTGTGATAGAGAAGGAGGGCTGCTGAATTTCTTGGTGGAGATAAAGCCCACTATCGACAAAGCACTTGGAAAGAAGTGGCTGCTTGTTACATCTGAACACCATTTACAGATATCAACGAAAGTAGGGAAAAAAAAAAGCAAACAAAAGACAGACAATGCAATGAACAAACCTTGTTGAGTGCTGAAGGAATGGGTGACGTTTGGGTTTGGATACAGGGTTATGTTACTGCACAAATGGCCAAAGAAGAGTGTTCCCTTATACACGAGGTCTGGAGAGAGAGAGAGAGAGAGAGAGAGAGAGAGAGAGCGCGCGCGCGCGAGCGAGGGAATGTTAGCAGCGTTGCCAAAGCAACAGGTTGTGTTTTCAGAAGGCGAGACGCACAGTGAGTATGGGCTAATTTGTCAAACGTTTGTTGTAAGGTACGTGCACCTTGTGGGAGTTCCACAAAGTAAAGCCCCCCATAGCGTTTGCGTGTCAGTTGTTCGAAGGTAGGAAGGTCTAGCTCAGCCCTGCTACCAACTGCAACCACATGTAGCTTCACAGGAAATGGGAAGTGCACCATAGAGGGATCCGCTTTCAAATAGAGAGAAGAGAATGAGGCAAGCAGGCAGAGAAAGCGACAACGAGAAGCGACAAGAGAGGAGCCGGTCAGAAGGGTGCCAGCCGACGGAAACAAAGGAAGAGTACGTACGTCCGTTGGGGCGACCGTCAGTAACAACCACAAACTGACAAGCGGTGGATGTGCCAAACTTCTTCTTCACAGCATCAACGGCTGTAGTGAGGCCTGCATGGAGGTCTGTTGTGTCTTGTAGCCGTATGTCGTATCTTTGAAGAGATCAGCTAACACTCATAGAGAAAGAGAGGGAACGAGAAAAGAAGGGCTAAGAAGAAGCGGGGACTACAGAAGAGAGCGAGAGAGAGAGAGAGAGAGAGAGAGAGAGAGAGAGGCAAGTACAAAGCACTGCGAAGGAGTGTGTAGTCTCGTGTGAAGGGAGCAATGACTTGGCTGGTGGAAGAGAACGTAACAAGACAAACAAATTCAAGCGGATGGTTGGCCTCCATGGACTCCAGGAAATGGAGCAGAGCTGGACCGACAAGCAAACAAACATCATCAATCAGACACTGACCAAAAAGGAGAAAAGCAGCTTTGAGAAAATACCTCTTTGCACGAGCTCTTTCCTCGTTTGTTGGTGCTTGCTCGACACCAACCGAGCCATCGAAATGGAGGCGTCGATCAGGATGACCGTCGCCATTCTTCTTCGATCTTTTGTTCTCTTCTGTTTGTTTTTGTTCCGAACTATTCGGAATTATCTTCAACTATTTCATGCTTTCTTCCACCCAATCGATAATCGGAAATAGAAAACAACAGGAACAGATTGTCGATAAATTATTAATAATGTCGGCAAATAAACGAAAAAGAAAAGAAAGACAAAAGAAAGAAGGAAGCGGAGAAGAAAAAGACCGAAAAAATAAAAATGATGTCCACCGAGTCCACAGGAGAAGAGGAAAGGTGGCGTTCCTCCTCGCCGGCACTAAAGTTCGAGGTGCTAGCCACATGGGGCCGAGCAAGGGCAAGCAAACTGACGCTCCCTCACCACGTGTGCGACACGCCCATGTTCATGCCGGTCGGCACGCAGGGCACCGTCAAAGGGCTCACCTGCACCCAGATGGAGGAGCTGGACTGCCAGGTCATTCTGGGCAACACCTACCACCTCGGGCATCGCCCTGGAGGGGACCTCATAGAGAAAATGGGCGGGCTGCACACTTTCATGAACTGGAAGCGAGGCATGCTGACGGACAGCGGCGGCTTTCAGATGGTCTCTCTCCTCAAACTTGCAGAAATCACCGAAGTAAGCTCTGCTTTTTTTTTTCTTTCACTTTTTTTGTTGTTGTTTTTGTTGACTTGTTGCGAAAAAAAAAAAAAGGAAGGAGTAACGTTTCAGTCACCGCATGATGGGTCGCGGATGGTGCTCACCCCGGAACACTCCATGCACATTCAGAACCAGATCGGGGCTGATATCATGATGGCTCTAGATGATGTTGTTAGCAGCAAGATATCTGGACCACGCGTGGAGGAAGCCATGCACCGCACCATTCGGTTTATATCTTCCTTTTGTTTGTTATTGTTCTTGTTCTTCTTGTTCTCCTCCTCCTTATCCCTCCTCCTTCTGCTTCTGCTTCTGTAGATGACTTACCGTCTCTCTCTCTCTCTCTCTCTCTCTCTCTCTACGCGATGCCGTTATCTGGATTCTCTCTTTATGCTTTGGTTTAAAAAGGTGGATAGATAGATGTATAGCAGCCCACAAACGGCCAGAAACTCAAAACCTTTTTGGAATAGTACAAGGAGGATTGGACCCAGAGCTTAGAACCAAATGTGCACATGAACTGATAAAGAGGGATCTACCAGGGTATGCCATTGGCGGTCTTAGTGGAGGCGAAGCCAAAGACAAGTTTTGGAAGGTGGTTGCTCAGTGTTGTGAGCTGCTTCCAAAGAACAAACCTCGCTATCTCATGGGTGTTGGTTCGTGCCTTTCTCTCTCTCTATGCTTTCTTTATCTCGCTTATTCTCTCTTCTCCCTTGAACCCAACTAACAAACCGAGCAAACGAAATGAAAAACAGGATATGCAGTAGACTTGGTGGTGTGTTCAGCGCTGGGCGTTGACATGTTTGACTGCGTCTTCCCCACCCGGACGGCCCGCTTCGGCACCGCGCTGGTGCCAGAGGGCTCCCTCCAGCTCAAGTCCAAACTCTACGAGCATGACTACAGCCCTATCGACTCCCGTTGCGGCTGCATGGTCTGCCAGCGATACACCCGCGCCTACCTCCACACCGTCGTCACCAAGGAGAACCTCGGCAGTCAGCTCCTTAGCTATCACAACATCGCCTACCAGATGCAGTTGATGCGGCAGATAAGGGAGGCCATCGTGCGGGGCTCATTGGATGAGTTTGTGCGGCAGTTCTTTAGGTTGCAGTTTCCGGATGGGAAGTATCCGGGCTGGGCTGTTGATGCTTTGGAAGTGGCCGGTATCTCTCTATCTCCACCCGAGCACCGAACCAACGAACAATAATTCTTTACAACAGCAAAAAATCAATAAAAATGACAAAAAATCAACGAAAGATTTTGTTTTTTCACAAAATAATGAATAACTGACACAAAAAAGTGGAATAATTTGATAAATATTGTTTAAGAAAGGAAAACCAATTTAAACAGAAGAAAGCAAAGGAAAGGCAGAACGGCCGTTCATCACTGCAAAGTTTTTGTTGTCCTTGGATCTTATGATCTTTGCGCCGCCTTAGTTCATCACTGCAAACCACTTTTGTTTTTTCCCTCTTCTAAGGGTGAGCAGATACTACGTTAACACTCACCCACACACAAAAAACACACATTTGAGGAACAAGTAGCAGAGAAGAAGCTACTTTATCTATTTATTTGCTGCACCGACGATGATGCACCAACAAAACAACAACAATGGCTTTCGGAGAGAAGGGGACTGGGATTGTGCTCTTTGTGGAGACATGAACTTTGCCCACCGGGACCAGTGCCGCAAGTGTGGTGCTCCCAAAGAGGGCGGCGACGCCGAGGCACTCGGCGAAAACGCCACCGACACAACCCCTCCTCAACAAAACTTTACCCCCACTTTGAGCGTACGTGGCGCTCCTTCCCATCATTCTCTCAAAGTCTCTCTTTCGTTGTTGCTCGATCTCACATCTCTCTCTCTGCCCCATAGAACTTTAAACCGGGAGATTGGGTCTGCTCCAACTGCCAAGACGTAAACTTTGCCTCGCGCTCCATTTGCAGAAAGTGCCAGAGCCCCCACCCCCAACACAGCAACGCCCGGCCCGGCGACTGGATCTGCAGGCAATGCCACGACCTCAACTTTGCCTCCCGGCAACAGTGCCGCAAGTGCTTTGCGCCGCACCCTCAACTGCAACGGGTAGCAGCTGCCGTTCAACACCAGCAACAGCAGTATTATGGGGCTCCTGCTTTTATGGCTCAACAGCAACAACAACACGTGATGATGATGATGGCAGCTGCAGCAGCTGCTGGCGGGGTTGGTGCTCCTGTTGGCGGTTTCTTGCCCGCTGGCGGTGTTGCCCATGGCGGTCGTTTTGGAGGTGGCGGCGGCGGCGGTGGGGGAGGAAGCAATGCCAGGCCAGGGGATTGGTATTGTCCCCAATGTAACGACCTCAACTTTGCCTCGCGCAACGAGTGCCGGGAGTGTGGCGCCGTGCCGGATGCCTCCACCCAGAGAGTGGGCGTTAAGCAGGGAGATTGGTTCTGCCCTAGCTGCCAAGACTTGAACTTCTCCTCCCGAGAGGTCTGTCGCAAGTGCAGCACGCCAAAGCCCTCTTCTTCTGCTGTCGATGAATAGCCCGCACCCATCCCAACCAACAATGAAAGAAAGAAGTTACAGTTTGTTTCTTTTCTCTTTCTTCTATCTTATTTATAGGAGGTCGTTTTTCTTTTTCTTCTTTTTTTAAACAGTGGTGTCAGTGATCCACTTTTTCCTTTCCTTTTGTTTTGTTTCCGTTAACTTCCTCTTCGTTTGCCCGTTTTGTATCTTCTTCTGTCTCTTCTTCCTCCTCCTCGCTTTCTTTATCATTTGCGTTATGTTTATGTTCTTCGTCCATCTCTCCTGTTGAGGTATTCTCACTCGGTACAACACCAATGCCTTGCTTCCGCATATGCACCTTTGTTATGTTTTTCTTTGTGAGTAATGGGAAGAAAAAACGAGAAAGAATGAAATAAGATACCTGAATGTACATGTTTACTTCGTCGGCGCGACATAAGAATGGGAAGTTGCCGCCCGTCTTCAGATATGCTATTTTAGCCTTTTTGCTGTTGTGAGTACTGGTCAAGCTCTCTCTCTCTCTCCCTCCCTCGCTCTCTCTCTCTCTCTCTCTCTCTCTCTCGCTAATGCAAATATAAAGCAAAGAGAAAAAGACAGCGATTGAAAAAAGCATTACCTTTGGGTATGTATCTATCACTTGTTGTAGAAGAGAATATGGCACAGAAACGGGGTCGAGACTCTGCAAAAACTGATTAACATTGTTCGCAGAGAGAGAGAGAGAGAGAGAGAGAGAGAGCTAACGGTGATTATAGTGATTGCTGATTGAGGGATCGGAAGGTCGTATGGAGCAAAGTTGGTAGGACTACAAGTCAACGTCAAGCGAGATACCAAATCAGCATGCGAGAAATCGTCCACCTGTGCCACCATAAAGTCAACCGACTGAGCGATGGAGGCTTCCATCTTTCCTCTTGGAAAGTTTGACAGAAGCATTCGTTTGAGCAAAAACTCGGGAGCAAGACCAAACCTGTTGTTTGTATGATTTAGCAGCTTGTACGAACAAGATGGAAGAGAATAGAGACGCAAAGAGAGAGAGAGAGAGAGAGAGAACCAACATGCCCAAACAAGGAGCTTTTGCTGCAAAGTGGTTCAGGTTGATGATGGCATTACATAGAATGATAGAGGCCACGCGTTGTGGCCTGCATTGAGCAAAGTAGAGAGCTTGAAAACCTCCTAGTGCTAATTTTTGTCCCGCAAAGACGAATGAGAAAGTGAAGAGAACGAGACTTGTGGGCGACAGAACGGAAAACGAGAGAAGAGAGGAGAGAGAGAGAAAGAGAGAGAAGAGAAGAGAAGCAGAGTAGATAGCATACTTGTGCCAAAGAGGTGAACTTTTGTGTTGTTAAGGCCTATTCTCACTAGAAAGCGATCAAAGCCTTTCACCCAACTATAATGAGACATGTAAGGGGGGGCTTGTACCTGTTTGTTTCTTTTCGTTCAGTGATGAAAACAAGAAATAAGAGGCAAAAACAAAGAAAAATAACAAACCGAAATGACACGATAGCCACGAGAGGATAAGCCCACGATCTGCTTGTAAAAGGACTCGGCAGTGCCGCTGGTCCCACAGAGACAAATCAAAGGCGGGCACTCGCGAGGGCCGTAGTCGTAGTACTTCCAAACGGCCTCTCCCTCGCTGTGCTCCACCACCACTCGGTTCAAGGCCACCCAGCTGCGAAAGTTCTTGTAGGCAGCGTCCTCCACCTCCTCCGCGCGAGGCATGAACTTCCTCTTCATCTTTCGTTACCTTTTGTCTACGTTTTTTTGAAAAAATTCGCACGTCTACGATAATTCATATTTTTATCGCAAAAGTATCGACAATAATTTTTGTGTTCAATTATCGAGGTAATTAAATTGATTTTTCACCGTTTATGGTATAATTATCGATACGCAATATCATAAGATAAAAAAGAAAGAAACAAAGAAAGAAGTAAACCCGAAAGCTTTTTTCTTCTCTTGCCTCTTCCTTTTATTTTTTTTTCTTCCCTTCTCTCGCTCGCATTTTTGAAAAAAAAAAACCAAAAAAATGGGCCTCTCGAAATGCAACTGCTTCTACGGCTTTTGGTACTCGTTTTCATTGCCGGCGACCGTTTGGAACAAGTTTTGGATGCCATGCGGCGGAGCGGATCGTGACCCCGGCCTCGTGTGCCTGCGAGCGACGATGTGGCTGGTGCTGATAGCGTGGTGGCTCTGTATAGTTTGCTTTGTGCTCATTCTGGTCGGCCTCATCATGGACGTTATATGCTGCGTCATTTGGCTCGTCACTCTCGGCTTTTGTTTCACGGTATCTTTTTTTTTTCTCTCGTCTTCATTGTTTTCTCTCCTTCTTGTTTCCTTTCATCCTTCTTTCTCTTTCTCTCTTTCTCTTTCGTCGTTTCTCTTTCTCTCTTTCTCTCTCTCTCTCTCTCTCTCTCTCTCTCTCTCGGTTACTCTCGTCACCCATTCTCTCCCTCTCTTTATTTCTGTTGACAATACTTCTTTTCTTGTGGTCAAAAGAACTGTTCTCCAGCAGAGCAATGCTGCCAAGCTACCGGTGATACGGAACCGTTCGAATGCCTCGTTTAGTCCCTCTTTCTCTTCTCTCTCTTCGCTCTTCTCTTTGCTTCTCTCTGTCAAATCTTTCGATCGATATCGAAGAAAATTATCGCGATAAAAATTTTGTGTGTAAAAAATTCAATTATCGTGATATTTATTGTTGAATAAAAGAAAGAAAAAAGAAATTTATGAGAAGGAAAGCGACGGCACTCTTTGGCCTTTCTGCTCCGTTGTCTTCGTCTTCTTCTTTGCGCAGAGTTGGCTTGTTTCCGCCGGCTGTTTCTCGTCCTGTACACCACCTTCCTCCGTTGTCTCCTTCCTTTCACCAGTCCCGTTGGCTCAGTAGCATGATGCAAAGCTTCAAGGTTTGATTTTTTTTCTTGCTCATTTTCATACCCTCTTTCTCTTCTGCTCTCTGCTCTCTGCTCTCTGCTCTCTCTCCCTCCCACATTTGTGTAACACAAAACATCAGAAAATAGGAACGCACAGCGGCAGCTTTCACTGCGATGAAGCTCTCGCTTGTTTTATGCTTCGTCAGCTGCCAGAGTTTTCAGACGCCGCCGTGGTGAGGTCCAGAGACCCCGCTGTCCTCAACGAGTGCGACATTTTGGTAGACGTTGGCGGCGAATATGATGTTGAGAGGTGAGACCCTTTTTTTTTCTTTCATGGCTAACACCAGTTGTCATGTATTCTTCTTTCTCTTTCACCACTTCTTCTCCGCTTCTCCGCTTTTCGTTCTTCTCTCATTTTTTTTTTTTGATGTGCAGGAGACGCTTTGATCACCACCAAAGAGGTTTTACGGAGACATTTGACTCTAAACATAAGATCAAGTTGAGCTCTGCAGGTCTCATTTTCAAGTTAGTTGTACTTTTGTGTGTTGCGTCCTTTATTTTTTTTTCCTCTCCTTCTCTAACGTGAAAATGCAACAACAATTAAGACACTATGGCAAGAGAGTGATCGCCGAAGCACTTGGTACCGACGAAAAGACTACTGAACTGATCTATCAGGAGGCCTACGATGTACGCTCATATTCTTGTTTTTAAAACAGAGATAATAGTTGCATTCGCTAACTTTCTTAAAACAAACACAGACCTTTATTGAAGCATTGGATGGCATCGATAATGGTGTAATGCAATATCCAGGCGACATAGAGCCAGCTTATCATAGCTCAACAGACTTGCCCTCTCGCGTCGGCCATCTCAATCCACCATGGAACGTTCCTGAAGAAACAGTTGACCTTAATGTATCCATTCCTTCTGCTTTTTCTCTCTCACTCTTTCTCGCTCTCCCCTCCCAGTACTTACACATGCCAAATGATTGGTTTTTTTAATGTTTACGTTGCTCCTATAGGAACGTTTTGCGAAGGCGATGGCACTTGCTGGAGGCGAGTTTTTGGATCACATTAAGCATATCAAGGAAGTATGTACTTTTTGTTATTAAATCCTACTTTTCTTGTCTGACACTGCTTAAAGTCGTACCTGCCAGCAAGAGAGTTAGTGGAGCGAGCTATCTTGTCCAGAGATGCTGACTTTAACACCAAAGACTCGGAAGTCATCATTTTAGGTACACCCGTACTCTAGTTAGAGGGAGACAGTGCGTGCATAATTATTTACCCTTTTACAAAAAAAAAAACTCCCAGAACATTATTGTCCATGGAAGCGGCATTTGTTCCAGCTGGAGAGTTATCACAATATCTCAGTTCCCATTAAGTATGTTCTCTATCAGGACCAAAGCGGTGCTTGGTGCGTTACATCTCTCTTCTCTCCGCTTTTTTCTGTCTTATGTTTTTTTAAACAAAAAAAAAAAAAGGCGGATTCAATGTGTATCTGAGCGTCCGTCCTCATTCGTCAACCGACTCTCTTTGCCTGAGGAATGGAGAGGTCTCAGAGATGATGCTCTCTCCCAAGCAGCTGGTGTGGAGGGCTGCATCTTTATTCGTATCCTTTTCCTCATGTTTCTCTCTCTCCCACTTGAAAATAGTAACTGGGCAGTATGTACCTTGACCACAAATAACAGATGCGACAGGATTTATTGGTGGTGCCAAGACGAAGGAAGGCGTTATAGCGTTAGCACAAAAGGCTCTCAGCATCGCTCGTCAAAAGCAAGAATCCAGTTAGAAGCACAATGGATCTCTTTGTTACCCTAACCGGCTCACATTGACAACAAAGAAGAGAATGACTCATTCTTTATCTGACACCTTTCCAATGGGCACAATGAAAAATTGTCCAAAAAATTTAGCTTACAACCCCACCCAAAATTTACTACCAATTTTTGGACGATTTTCTCCATCTCACACTCCCTTGCCACTGGGATATTGTCATCTTGAAAAACCATCTATCTCACACTTAGGGAATTACTGTCTTGGTAGTAGACGCATCACCACATCATCAGCGCGCAGAGTCACTGTGAGAGTGGCCTTCAAGTCATGTCCCTCCACCATTCTCAATTGGTACCTTTGCAACGTCTTTTTGTTGTATGCTTTATCAGAGAAGAGCGAAGAGAAGGAGAAAAAGGAGAAGCAGAGCAGAGAGACGAAGAAGAAGCTAACCATCGCAATAACAACTTTAGTCTCCATGATGGCCAAGTATTGGCCTGATGAGTAGGTTAGT
This sequence comes from Balamuthia mandrillaris, assembly GCA_031835245.1. Classification (NCBI taxonomy): domain Eukaryota; phylum Discosea; order Longamoebia; family Balamuthiidae; genus Balamuthia; species Balamuthia mandrillaris. The sequence goes on from JAVKOQ010000198.1 coordinate 51,474, forward strand.
CGTCAGTTGGTGAAACAACAAGAGAGATAGCAACTGACCAATGCAGCTTCTGCGACCACGAGAGAAAGGAAGATAAGCATGGGAATGGGCCAACGGTTCTTTGAACCGTTCCGGGCGGAATTGGTGTGGATCTTTCCAAAGCCTTTCGTCCCTGTGCAGTTGCCATGGCCATATCTCCACCAATGTCTTCGTCAAAGAGAAGCGCAAGCGAGACCAGTCAACTAATATGCCAAGGGACAGGAGAGAGAGAGAGAGAGAGAGAGAGAGAGAGAGAGAGAGAGACGTACGCCTTTTGGAATATGATAGCCGCCAATAACGTCGTCTTTCGCCATAAGACGATCAGCTAACTGCACTGCTGGCGGATACAGCCTTTGACAACGCACTCAGTTAAAAAAGCTCACGAGAGAGAGAGAGAGAGAGAGAGAGAAAGAGAGAGAGAGGGAGGGAGGAGACCTCATGCATTCCTTCACGAACAAGTCAAGGTATTCCAGTTGACCCATGAGTTGAGGGGTTGGTATCTGTTCGCCAAGCACCTCGTCTATTTCCTGCATGACTTTAGCTTCTTGCTCTGGATATTTGGATAGAAGATAAAACGCAAAGGCCGATGCGTTGGCAGTAGTCTCTGCAAAGAAAGAACATTTCTATCGTCAATACAGGAGAACTCAAAAAGAATGAGAGAGAAGAGGTTGACGATAAGGCCACGCAAGTACCATGACCGGCGAGCAAGATGGACATGGCTTCATCCACAAGTTGCTGATCGCTCAACCTTTCTCCGGTGTCTTCATCCACAGCTCGTAATAGCCTGTCCAAGACATCCATCTTGGCGTGGCTGTCGGTGTCCTTCTCGTCCAACATCATCCTCTGTCTCTTGGCTCGGATGATTTGTAGCAACGAGTCATCGATGACTTTCTTGGCAGCGTCGAAGCGGCGCGCTCCTCTCGAGAACGGCAGCTTGTGGAACGGAAGCTGTTGGAACACCCTCTTCTCCGTCTCTTCCAACACTTCCGTGATTGCTCTGCTGAGAGCTCCTTCTTTGTCGGTGAGCGCGTTCAACTCGTGGCTGAATGCTGCCAAAGAGATGACGTCCAACGCAAACTTAACCACAAGAAACAACGTGAGAAGCAAGAACAAGAGAACGAGAGAAGGTCAAGAGAGAGAGAGAGAGAGAGAGATGAGATGAGATAAGAGTACATTGGCCATTTCTTCTCTAACGTTGATGCTCCGTAGATCCTTCCATCGCTCAAGGGCCACTAGAGCGGTTTTGGTGATGGCAGGAAAGGCTTCTCTCATGCTCGTCGCTGAGAACACAGGTTGCTGGGGTTATGGTCATGCCAGGCATTAGTACCGCTTGCCAAGATACAAAAGACATGGGGACAAAGGGAAGCAAGAAGAAGAAGGGCAGTGGTACCATTATTTTTCGTTGTCGTTTCCAAAACTCTCCTGTTGCTCGTTCTTTGCATCAGCACAAGAAGAAGGAAGAAGAAGAAGAAGCAGAAGAAGAAGAAGAAGAAGAAGAAGAAGAAGAAGAAGAACAACAACAACAAAGCAAAAAAACAAAAACGGACCTTGGCTAACCAACAAGCCATTACCAACGATCTCCGCCATGAAGGGGTCCCTCTCCTTCTCAAAGGAGGCAGCGCTGTCACCGGACAAGACGTGCTGAGCCCACTGCGGGCTGCTGACGAGCAAGATCGGCTGCCTGAAGTAAAGGTAGCGCGAGACGCCCTCCTCTCCGCCGTACTTCTCGGCCAGGGCGCAGATGGCGGCCAAGGGGTCCTCCGAAAGCTCCTTCACATTCCCAAAGAAGAAGCTAGGAGGAGGGCCTGGTACGTGTGCCAATGCTTTGCTGGGCGTTAACTTGTTGAGAGAGAGAGAGAGAGAGAGAGAGAGAGAGAGAGAGAGAGAGAGATCAGCAGATGTTGAAAGAGAAACGAGAGAAAAGAAACCTTTTTGAGGAGAAAGGTGAGAAAGAGGACTACAAGGGTGAACAGGGTGCTCCACAACGTCCATGCTGAGGACCATCCCAGCATTGCTTTTTTCTTTCTTATTTTTCTTTCGGCTTTTGTGAAAGTGAAAGCGTTACTATATATATATGGTCTCCTGCTCCTCCCGCTCCTCTGCTTTCTTCAATGCAAAGTCGTTTCGTGAAAAAAGAAAAGGGCTTCACAAGCGGTGAAGAAGACAAGTCCTTTTCCTCCGGTGGTTCAACGAGCAAGCAAGATGAAAACAGAAAGAAGTAACAAACAAGCTTTATTTTCATATAGTAATGCACGCGTGCGGTGCTCATGGCTTCTCTGGCTCTTTGGTTCGATCATTGCAAAGGCGAGGCCGCGATCTGCACCTGCAGCACCGCCCTGCAGGTCTCGTGAAAGAGGGTGTGCACCTCCACGAACAGCTGGTAGACCACCTCGTAGGTGGCCCCCTCCTCGGTGAAGGTGGGCGGCACGTCCTCCGGCACCTTGAACTGCACGATCCCGTCCCAGTGGCTGTGCTTCTTGACGGGGAAGCCGTTGGGCTTGGCCTCCTGGCTGCTCACGTCCACCTCGCTCTTGTCCTCCACCTTCTTCTTCTTGCCGCGGAAGGAGAAGTTGGTGGCCACCTTGCGGAGGGTCATGTGCAGCTTGGTGAGCTTCTTGCCGGTGTCGTTCTTGATGACGACGTGCAGGGTCATGGCGGTGCCGGGCACCAGGGTGGAGTACTGCGGGGAGGCCACCATCTTGAGCTCCTTGGAGGAGCCGAAGAAGGCCTTCTTGGCCTTGGCCTTTTGGGCGTAGGGCATCTCCTCGTCCTGCGCCATCATCAGGAAGGGAGAAGAGGAAGGAGGAGCAGGAGGGACAACGCCGCTGCCTTGCGAGGAGGATAGAGAGGACAGCGAAGAGGAGAGCGGGGAGGAGGGTGTTTCCTCCGCTCCTTTTGCTTGTGCGTTCGCGTCCGGGTCATCATCCGAAGGTTCGTCTTTGTCGCTTTCCTCTTGCACGTCGTCTTCCTCCTCGTCCTCTTCCTCTCCCTTTGTCTTCGTTTCATGGCTTGGAGTGGCGGTGGAGCTGCTCTCCTCCTGTTGGTGTTGTTTGCCAAGTTTTAACACACAAACACAACAACCAACGCAGAAAGATACAACCGGAACACGAACCTGCTGCAAGTAAACCTGTGGACTCTTTTCCAGAGATTCCATAAAGGCTTCGCTCTCAAGCATGGCTTCGAGGAAGATGCTCGTCGAGTATCTGTGCCGGGTCAGCCTCTTGGTGTCCGTGGTTTCCTCCACCATCGCCAAGAACAGCTCCGCCTTCACGAGCTCCCTCTGCCTCTCCTCTTCCAGGTTCTTTCTTCGTTCCTCTTCGGTCAGAGGCGTTGCCACAGTGTCATCCGACATCCACAAGGCCAAAGCTTGGTCTATGCGTTTCTTCTTTTCTTTGGCACCTTCTCTGGGAGGGTGCTCATCGAAGGAATGTCGATCCTTGGCTTGTTCTTCCTCGTTGATGGCTCCTTCTTGCTGTTCTTCATCTTGTTCTTCTCCTTCTTCGGTTTCATTGTGCTCACTGTCATCATCCGAGGAGCTACTGTCGTCTGCGTCTTCTTGCTTTTCATTCTCCTCTTCGTCTGTATCGCTATCTGTTGTGCCTGCTTGTTGTTCCTCCTCTGTTTCTTCTATTTCATCTCCTGTCTCCTCTACCTCCGCTTCTATCTCCTCCGCTTCCGCTTTGATGGCATTATCCACTATCACCTCGACGATCGCTGCTTGAGGCTGCTCCTCGACTGGGTTTGGTTCATCTTCGATTTTGCTTTTATCTCTTTGGAATGATGGTTTCTTACGCTCTTTTTTTTTGCTCTTTTTGCTGTGGTGGCCCTTTGCTTTGTCGCCATCCTCTTTCTTTCGATGTTTAGACTTGCGGCCCTTGGTGCTGCTTGTGGTGTGGCTATCATCGCCTTTGGTTTCTTCCGCTCCTGCCAAGGCTTTCTCATCTTTTGCTTTTCTCTCCTTCTCCGCCTCCTCTTCCTTTTCTTTCCTCTCCTCGTTCTCTTTCTTCTCCTGTTCCTTCCTTTCTTTTTCTTTCTCCTCCTGCTTTGCCTTCTCCTGCTTCTCTCTCTCTTCCTTCAGCTCCATTTCTCTTTCCTTTTCCTTCTCATTTTCTTCTTTGTCTTTCTCTTCTTTCTCTGCCTTCTCCTTTCTCTCTTTCTCCGCGGTTTCCTTTTCCTTCTCCGCCTGTTTCTTCTTCTCTTTCTCGGCATTCTCCTTGCTCTCTTTCTCTTCCTTCTCTTCCCCATCTTCCTCCTCCATTTCAGCTTCCTCTTCTTCCTTTTCCTTCTCCTTTTCAGCCTGTGCTTTCTTCTCCTGCATCTTCCTCTCCTTTTCTTCCCATTCCTGCAACTTTTTCTTACGCGCAGCCTCCATTTCTAACCGCTTCCTCTCCCACTCGTTCATGGCCGCCATCCTCTCCGCCTCCTTCTCCATCAATATGCTTTGCTTGCTCCGCGACTGGCTGTTAATGTTATTGTTGCTGCTCTTATCCTCAAACGCATCTCCGTGATTAGAATGAACAGCAGAGGAGGAGGAAGCAGAAGGACCATGTGGAGTTGGTGGAGCTGAACTGGAGAGTGTGCTAGTGGAAGACGGATGTATCGAGTCGGGCATGACTTCCACATGTCCATCGATGAGCAGACTGGGAATCGTTCGTTTGTCGGGTGTTGATACTGTTATGGAATCGCCCGAAGAAGCGGAAGAAGAGGCTTGCTTTTCTTGTGCACTCTCTTTTGAAGAGGAAGATGTGGAGGAGGATGTGCTGTTTAGTCCCTGAGAACTTGCAGTTCGCTGCTTGTGATGTTTGGAATGACTTCTTCGATGTTTGGAGTCTGCACTCTTTTCATCATTGCTGCTTCTTTCAACCGAGGCGTGTTTTCCAGAGGAAGAGGCGTTTGAACGACGTTCCACATCTTTTTTGCTGCCCGAAGCGGTGGAAGCACGCCGTCGAGCAGAGGAAGTCGATTCGTTTTTTCGTTTCTCTCTTTTGGCTTCTGTGCTCTTCCTCCTCTTTTCCTCTTTCTCAGGGGAAGGGATTTCTAACATTCTCTAATCCTAGTATTACAGAGGGCCTCCTCCCCACAGCGAGAGCGATCAGCGGAAGGAGTCTCCCTCCTCTCTTTGTGAGGAACGAAAAAGCAAGAAAGAGACACCAAAAAAATTGAAAAAAGGAGAGCAGACGTCTCTTCAGCAAATTGTCCATATTTGCAGCATCCCCTCTGGACAACGTTTTCTCTGTTTCTCAAACGACAAAGAAGAGGCAGAGGCAGGGTGCAAACAGCCCCCAACGATCCATCCAGGTTTTTTATTAGCAAGTCTAGGTTGGATATCGGAGCAGAAAGAAAACAACAAACAAGGAAGGATGGGTGCCGGTTTGGGCAGGCTGTTTGGAGAGCTTTTTAAGTTTGGGCGAGGCAGAGAACAACGAATAGTGATGCTGGGTTTGGACAATGGCGGCAAAACAACGATTCTCTACCGACTAAAGATGGGAGAGGTGGTGAAGACCACTCCGACAATAGGTACCCCCTTGTTCTGGCTGTCGATCTCTTTTGCTCTCCCTCCTCGTTTGCGTGCCTCCCTTCTTTCGTTCTCAGTTTTTCTCTCGCTTTCTTCTGTCCTCGGTGTGTCCTCTCCTCTGCTCGCCTCTCTCCCAGCGTCTTCTCTGCGCTCATTATCTTTCGCTCTATTTTCGCTCCTTATCTTCCGTCCATCTTCGATTACCCTGTCCTTCACTTTCCTTCCCATCTCATCATGTCGGTGGCTTTGTCCCATTCTTTTCAGGTTTTAATGTAGAAACAGTGCAACGCAAGAACGTGACTTTCTCCGTATGGGACGTCGGAGGACAAGATCAGGTACATCTCTCTCTCTCTCTCTCTCTCTCTCTCTCTCTCTGTTCTCGCTCTCTCTTCTCCTCTCTCTCTCTCTCTCTCTCTCTCTCTCTCTCTCTCTTTCTCTCTCGTTTCCTTCATCCAACCAACAAACATGAAAGATAAGAGGACTGTGGCGCCATTACTTCCTCAACACGCAAGCCGTCATCTTTGTGGTGGACAGCAACGACGGCAACCGCATCAAGGAGGCCCGGGACGAGCTCTGGAAGGTGCTCGAGTCCACGGAGCTGGCCACCGCCTGCCTCCTCGTCTTTGCCAACAAGCAGGACCTGCAGAACGCCATGAACTCGGAGCAGATCACCGCCAGCCTGGAGCTGGAGAAGCTGACCAGCCATCCCTGGTTCGTGCAGGCCACTTGCGCCACCTCCGGGGAGGGATTGGACGAGGGCTTCGACTGGCTGGCGGATAGGATCAAGGATAAGAGATGACACTGGGCGAGGGAGGAGGAGATCGCGCTCCGCTGCTGTGTTAGTTTTGTCTTTTGGTTTCGGTGTGTGCTGTGGTGGATTGCTGTATTTATTGTGTGGTGTCCTTGGTCGGTGTTCTTGTCAATGAACCCATTATGTTTTTTGTGAACGATTCTTCTCCTCTCTCTCTCTCTCTCTCTCTCTCTCTCCCCTTTCTCTCTCCTCGCTCTTTGCGTCTCTTCTCTCCGATCAAAGAGCAACCGAAAGTGGTGGAGGAAAAAAAAGACTTGTTTTTAGAGTTTTGGTGTGGTGGAGTTTTCCAGCAAAAGTTGAGAGGTCCGCCTGGCGTGTTCTTGCTCGAAGATGGCTTGGGTGCCGGGGAACCCTTCAATCTCGTTGCGAGAGGGCAGAACGTCCACAAAGCCGATGTAGCAGAGCGGAGCACCGTCCCCTTTGCGCCTGCCCAGTTTAATGATCCGAGTGTAGCCGCCGTTCCTGCCCTCCATCCTCTTGGGAAGTTCGGACCAGCACTTTTGGAGCACCTCTTTTTCTAGGATCCACCTGGCGCACCGGTTCCTGGAGTGAACGGTTCCCCTCTTGGCGAGCGTGATCATGCGGTCCACAAAGGGCACCAGCGACTTGGCCTTAGGCAAGGTAGTGCGAATCTTGTCATGCTTTATCAAGCTTGTGGTAAGGTTGCGGAAAAGCATGCGCCTGACCTTTGGCAGTCTTCCAAGCTTTCTTCCCGACGACATTCCCTCGGTAGGCCCTCCTCTCCGCGCAGGTGCACTCCTTTCTTCTTTCTTCTTGGTTTCAATTTACTGTCGACTATGTCGGCAAAAATCATGTTTCGTTCACTGATCCAGCACTAATTTACAACAAGTTGTGCTCGCTCGAAATATATATATATTTCGTCGACCAAAACCACGTCGACATGGAAATCACTCTCGGGAGGACTAGCTCGAGGCGACGAGTGCCTTGGGCTTTGCTGTGCATTACATTCATGACGTCACGAAATTTTAAAGTATTTTCATGACGTCATGGAATTATTCCTACTAGTTTTGGCGGGAAACAGCGTTGCGGCAAGCAACAGCAGGAGGGGGTGGAGGGCGCCTGTTTTGGGCCTTGGCAGAAAAAATGAAAGCAAGGCGGGGGCCGCGGCGGCAGGAGAGGAAAGCTGAAGGCTTGCCCATCCTCCAAGCGGAACGAGCTGGCGAAAATGAGTGCAAGGGCAGCATTGAAGCAGCACCACAAAACGTCTACCACCCGGCAGAAGAAGAGGAAGGAGAAGGAAAGAAAGAGGACGAGGACGAGGATGAAGCTGCATTGTTTTATTTCACTGAGGCTGCTTTCGAAGAAGCGACCACGAGCTCACTGACTCAGGAAGGCGGAGGAGAAGAAGAAGACGAAGATACGTTTCAGTTCCGTGACCCGGTAGCTGTTGCGGAAGTAGCTGGGCCTCAGGAACTGGGGGCAATCGAACCTGGAGTGACGGAGGAGAAGGTCGATGATAGCTCTGAGGGAGCAACTAACGCTAGCACTCCAACCGCAAAAAAAGAAACAAAAAGGAAGAAAAAGAAACGGAACGAAGGACGGGCCTTGTGGAGCGAGGTTCAAAAACGGTTCGAACCAAAAGTCCAAACGAGACCACACTATTACCTTGCCTCATCCAAGAAAAAGAACGAAAGCGAAGACGAAGAAGAAGAAAAAGACACAAAGGGCCAACAAGAAGAACTGGAGGAAGAACAAGAGCAACATGATAGTGCTGAAGAACACGAAGAGGAAGAACAAGAACAAGAAGATGTTGACGATGAAGAAGAGAAAGAACATGAATCGGAGGAAGAGAGTGAATATGTTTCTATAGTAGATGAGGATCTCTCAGAAAACTACAAGCTTCATCGCATGTTGCGTTGCCACCTCCGTGAAGGAGCCGCAGAGGAGAACATCCACATCAACGCGTGCACCTTTCATCCAACACGTCCCGAGATATGCGCCACCGCAGCAGCGGAATGCATCTGCATTCTTGATTGCAAGAACGGCACTTTACTCAAACGCTACACTCATCCAGTCATCAACTCTCAACGGCATCAAAGAACAAAGAACCTCTTCTCCTTGGCGTGGACAGTTTTGGAGGATGGTACAGATATTCTGGCGGCTGGTGGCAACGCTCGCGAAATACTTCTCATCGACCTCTCTCAAAACCTCGTCTACGACATTCTTCAACATCAAATACAAGAACACGGAGATGAAGAGGATGAAGATAAAGAAGCAGTTGTTCGTGCGTTAGCCTTTTGTCCTGGACGCAAGACGTTGTTGGCATCGGCGTGCGGATCGGAGATTTGTTTGTGGGGCATTGGAGAAGAATCTTCTGGTAAGAACGACCTTCGAAGCAAAGCCAGGTGCCTGCTCCGTCTTCGAGATGCGAATACGAGAATTCACAGCCTTGCCTTTTGCCCGTTCAAGAGAAAGGGCGAGGTATGTCTGCTTGCTGGTGCCACCGGAAAGGCGTTTCTATGGCCCGACCTTGCTCCCTACTTAGACAAAGAGCAACTCTCTAAGAAGAAGGGCAAAGCCACAAAAGAACCCAGAAAGAATATTATAGACGTTCACTTTTCGGAGGATGCTCGTTTGGACAGCGTGGCGTGGCTCACCGTCACCAATGCAGGTTTGTATCCTCTTTTGTTTTCTGGTGCTTCGTTCTCATTGAAAACTTCGCTCCCTTTTTTTTCAGTCATTAAGTCATCGATGGACGAGGCCGTATTGGTCATGGATGTACGAAAGAAGCAGGCCAGTAGGTCCCAAGCACTGCGGCTAAACTATCCTCACAACCGGCACAAAGGTTCTTTTTGTCTCGTTCCAAAGAAACGGCTCTGGGTAGGAACCCCTGATGCATCAGTGCTGGCCTACGATCTGCCTTTTAACGACAAACAAGAAGCTACGCATCGTCTTTGTTTGGATGATGAATGTACTTCAGCAACGTTTAGCCAGGTGGCTGCCTCTTGGGACGAGACTTTTATTGTTGGAGGAACCACCACTAACGTTATTTGCATCTGGAAGTTACACAAGGCAACTTAAATATTTCTGGGTGATGTATCTTTGCTTCCAAGAGAGAGAGAGAGAGAGAGAGAGAGAGAGAGAGAGAAGAGGAGACGAATACTGGAGAAGAAAGAAAGCGTAAGACAAAAAGAATGTCATTGTTTTTGAATAATTAAAAAAACAGAGTGAAGCCAAGAGAAAACAAATGAGAGAATAGGGAGGGTTAAAAAAAAGGGATTGGTGGCAGAGAAGGGGCGAACGGGGTGCCAAACAACAACCCCCCTCCTTTTAAAACTCCTTCATCCCCATCTGTTGTTCTCCTTCCTGCTGCAACATCACGTTCCTTTTTTGTTTAGTAGTCATCGTCCGACTCCTCTTCTTCCGCCTTCTCTCGCGCTCGGCGCATTTCCAATTCAAGCTGCCTCTGTCGCTCCTTCTTCAAGCGCTCCTCCTCCTCTCGTTTCTTGGCAGCACTAGCCAAACGCGTTTCAGAGATGTTGGAGAGAGCCTCCTGCTTGGTGCCCACCGAGTCTATGCCGAGGTCATCCAGAATGTCCTCAAAGTCAAATTCGGCGCCTATTTGGGCGCTCTTGATTTGAGCTCGAGCAGCATCGGCCTTGCTCTTGGCGTTTCTCTTCTCTTCCAACATCTTCTTCTTGAGCAACTTAGCCTCCTCGCGTTGCTTTGTTTTCTCTTCTTTAAACTTCTGAGCTTCTTTCTCCACTTTCTCTTTTCGTCGATCCATTTCCTCCTTTCGCTTGGCCTCAAGTTCTGCCATTTTGGCCCGAAGCTTCTGTTCCTTCTCCCATTTCTTCTTCTCTAGCTCCTCTTTCTTCTTTTCCAGCTCCTCTCTTCTCTTGGCCTCAGCAGCTTCTTTCTTGGCCTTGAGAAGAGCCAGTTTTTCTTGCTTCTTTCTGAACTTCTCTTCCTTCTTCTTCTCCTCTTCCTCGCGAAGCTGCTCCAACAGCTTCTTTCGTTCCTCCTTTTGAAGCTTACGTTTCTCCTCGTATTCTTTTTGCTGTTGTTGCAGTTCACGCCATTTCTCCTCTTCCTTGGCCTCTTGCTCAGCCCGCCATTTCTCAAGCTCCTCTTTTCTCCGTTCTTTGCGCGCCCTGTCTTCCCGTTCTCTTTCCTTGATCTCTCTCATAGCTCGTTCCTTGCGCTCCTCCTCTTCGCGTTCTCGTTGCTCTTTGAGGCGTTCCAGTCTTTCGGCCTGCTTGCGTTTGCGCTCTACCTCCCATCTTATCCTTTCTTCCTTCTCGCGGAGGTAGGCCTCTTCCTTCTCTTTTTCTCTGCGCTCGCGCGTTTCCTCCAATTCCTCTTGTCGTCTCCTTCTCGCCTCCTCTCTTCTTCTTTCAAACTCTTTTTGTTCTTCTCTCTCACGCCGGTATTGCTCTTCCTTCTCCTGCTCCTCCTGTTCTCTAAGCTGCTGGATAAGAGCCTTTCTTCGTTCCTTTCTCTCCGCTGCTTCCTCGTTGGCCTGTCGGATTTCGTCCATTCTCCTTTGTCTTTCTTCCTCCTCCTTTTGCTCCTGAGCAAGACGCACTTGCTCGATGTGACGTCGGTAGGCCTCCTTCTTTTCTCCTTCCAACTGTCGCAGCTTGGCCTGTTGCTTCCTGAACTTCTCCTCCTTCTTTCTTTCTTCTTCCTCTCTCTTCTGTTCTATCTCCTGCCTTCGCCTTTCCATATAAACCTTCTTCTCCTCCTCCAATCTCTTTCGCTCCTGTCGCTCACGCTCGTACTGCTCTTCCTTGAGCCGTTCTTGCTCGGTCTTAAGTTTCTCTATTTCCTCCTGTCGCTTCTTCCTTACCTCTGCCTTGCGCTCTTCCTCCTGCTTGAGCTCTGCCTGTTTCTGTTTCCATTCCTCTTCCTTCTTGCGCTCTTCCTCTTCTCGTATCTTCTCCAGCTCTTGCTTCCTCTTCTCTCTTCTTTGCTCAAGCTCTTTTTCTTGTTCCTTGAGCTCTTGCATTTTGCGCGCCCTTTCTTCTTCCTCCTCTTTCTCTCTGGCTTGGCGCACCTCTTCCAGATGTTTTTTGTAGGCCTCTCTCTTCTCGCCTTCTAATTTTCTCAGCTTCTCCTTCTGCTTCCTGAATTTTTCTTCCTTCTTTCTTTCCTCCTCTTCTCTCTTCTCCTCGATTTCTTGCCTTCGTCGTGCCATGTAAGCCTTGCGCTCGTCTTCAAGCCTCTTTCTCTCCTGGCGTTCTCGCTCGTATTGTTCTTCTTTGAGACGCTCTTGCTCTTCGTGCAGCCTTTCAATCTCAAGCTCGCGCTTGCGGCGTTGCTCTGCCTTTTGCTGCTCCAATTCTCTCAACTCCTCTTGTTTTCTCCTCCATTCTTCTTCCTTGCGCTTTTCTTCCTCCTCTTTGATTCTTTGTAGCTCCTCCATTCGTTTTTCTCGTCGTCGCTGAGCCTCCTCCTCCTGCATTCTGATATCTTCCATCTTCCTTCTCCTCTCCTCCTCTTCCTTGCGTTCTCTATCCTCACGAACTTCCTCTAAGTGGCGAAGGTAAGCCTCCTTTTTTTCGCCTTCGAGTTTCTTGAGCTTGGCTTGTTGTTTCTTGAACTTCTCTTCCTTCTTCCTCTCCTCTTCTTCTCTCTGACGCTCGATTTCCTCCCGTCTCTTTTGCATATAAGCCTTGCGCTCCTCTTCCAGTCTCTTCCTTTCCTGACGTTCCTGTTCGTATTGTTCCTCCTTCAAGCGTTCCTCTTCTTCTCTCTTGCGCTCCAGCTCCTCTTGCCTTCGTTTACGGGCTTCGGCTTTTTGCTCCTCCAACGCCTTCAGCTCTGCTTGTTTCTGTTGCCACTCTTCTTCCTTCTTGCGCTCTTCCTCCTCTTTCAGAAGTTCAAGTTCTTTACGGCGTTTTTCCTGACGCTGGCGCAATTCCTGTTCTTGTTGTTTGATATCTTGCATCTTTCTTGCTCTTTCTTCTTCATCTTGGCGTTCACGAGCAGCACGAACTTCTTCCAAATGTTTGCGATAAGCTTCTTTCTTCTCGCCTTCCAGCTTACGCAACTTTTCTTGTTGCTTCCTGAATTTCTCCTCCTTCTTCCTTTGCTCCTCTTCTCTCTGCCTCTCCACTTCTTCTCTGCGCTTTTGGAAGTAGGCCTTTCTTTCCTCCTCCAATCTCTGTCGCTCCCGCCTTTGCTCTTCCCATTCTTCCTCCTTTTTCCTTTCCTGCTCTTCGCGTTTGCGCTCCAGCTCTTCCTTGCGCTTCTTCCTTTGTTCCTCTTTGGCGGCTTCCCATGCCCGCAGTTCCTCCTGCTTAGTCTGCCATTCTCGTTCTTTCTGTCTCTCCTGTTCCTCTCGCAGGCGCTCCAACTCAACCCTTCTTTTAGCTCGTTGACGCTCCAATTCGCGTTCTTGCTCTTGCAACTCTTTCATCTTGCGCTCCCTTTCTTCCTCTTCTTTACGGTCTCTCGCTCTGCGGGTTTCCTCTAAGTGGCGTTCGTAGGCCTCTCGCTTAGCACCCTCCAGCTCTCGCAGCTTGGCTTGCTGTTTCTTGAACTTCTCTTCCTTCTTCCTTTCCTCCTCTTCTCTCTTGCGCTCGATTTCCTCCCGTCTCTTTTGCATGTACGCTTGTCTTTCTTCCTCCAGTTGTTTTCTCTCCTCGCGTTCGCGTTCATATTGCTCCTCCTTCAACCGTTCCTTCTCTGCTCTCAGTCTATCGAGCTCCTCCATTCTCTTCTGGCGCACTTCCGCTTTTTGTTCTTCCAGCATTTGCTGCTCTGCTTGTTTCATCTTCCATTCCAGCTCTTTCTGGCGTTCCTGCTCCTCCTTGAGTCGCTCAAGCTCCTTTTGCCTTCTCTCCTTCTGTGCTTGCTTCTCTTCCTCCAGCTGCTTAAGCTCTTCCATGCGTCGGCGGCGTTGTTCTTCCTCCTCTTGCTCTTGCTTCTTCTTGATTTCTTCCAGGTGTTGGCGGTAGGCTTCCTTCCTCTCTCCATCCAATCTCTTCAACTTCTCCTGCTTCTTCCGCCATTTTTCTTCCTTCTGTCTTTGTTCCTCCTCTCTTTGCTTTTCGATCTCTTCTCTTCTTCTCCTTGCTCTTTCCTCTTTCTCCGCTTCCAACAACTTCCTCTCTTCTTGTTCTCGCCTGTATTGCTCTTCCTTTTCCTGTTCGCGTTGCTCTCTCAAACGTTCCAATTCCACCTCTCGTCTGCGTCTTGCTGCCTCTTTCTGCTCTTCCAATTCTCTTTCCTCTTCTTGTTTCATCTTCCATTCCAGCTCCTTTCTCGCTTCTTGCTCCTCTTTGAATTTTTCCAACTCCTTCTTTCTCCTCTCCTGCATGGCCTTTCTTTCCTCTGCCTCTTGCTTCAGTTCCCGCATTCTGCGCTGACGCTCCTCTTCCTCTTCCTTCTCTCTTGCAGCTCTTACTTCATCCAAGTGTCTTTGGTAGGCTGCTTTCTGCTCACCTTCGAGACGCTTCAGCTTCTCTTGTTTCTTGCGCCACTTTTCCTCCTTGATTCTCTCCTCCTCTTCCCTTTTCTTCTCCAGCTCGTCTCTGCGCCGCTTCATTCTTTCTAATTTCTCCTCTTCCAAAAGCCTCTTCTCTTCTTGTTCGCGGCGGAAACGTTCTTCCTTCTCCCGTTCCCTCTTTTCCCGCAAATGCTCCAGTTCTTCCTGTCTTCTTCTGCGAGTCAGCTCTTGTTGCTCCTCTATTTGCCGGAGCTCTTCCTGCTTGGCTTGCCATTCCAGCTCCTTTCTTCTTTCTTGCTCTGCTTTGAATTTTTCCATTTCTTCCTTTCTCCTCTCTGCAATTCTGCGTTTTTCTTCTTCCTCTTGCTTCAGCTCTTCCATCCTTCGCCTGCGCTCTTCCTCTTCATCCTTTTCTCTCGTGGCTCTAACCTTCTCCAAGTGTTGTTGATAGGCCTGCTTCTTTTCTCCCTCGAGTTTCTTGAGCTTCTCTTGTTTTCTTTGCCATTTTTCCTCCTTTCTTCGTTGTTCCTCCTCTCTCCTCCTATCATTCTCAAGGCGCCGGAGTCGCTGTCGTTCTAATTTTTCTTCCTCCAACAATCTCCTTTCCTCCTGCTCTGCACGGAATCTCTCTTCCTTCTCCCTTTCCCGCTCCTCTCTGATTCGCTCCAACTCCTCCTGTCTTTTACGTTTGGTAAGTTCGCGAGCTTCCTCCAATTCCTTCTTTTCAGCAAGCTGCAATTGCCACTCGATTTCCTTTTGTTTCTCCTGTTCCTCCCTAAACTTCTCCAATTCCTGTCGTCTCCTCTCTCTTATCGCTTCTCTTTCTTCCTCCTCCTGTTGGAGTTCCTCCATTCGTTGTTTTCGGATCTCAGCCTCTTCGCGCTCTCTCTTCATCCTAACATCTTCCAGATGGCGTTGATAGGCCTCCTTCTTGGCGCCCTCCAACTTCTTCAACTTCTCTTGTTTCTTCTTGAACTCCTCATCCTTTCGTTTTTGCTCTTCTTCTCGCTGCTTCTCCAGCTCCTCCCGTCGGCGGCGAAGGCGTTCCAGCTTTTCCTCTTCTAGCAATCTCTTCTCTTCCTGTTCGCGTCGGAACCGCTCTTCTTTTTCTCTTTCACGTTCATCACGAAGACGCTCTAGCTCTTGTTGTCGCTTGGTGCGACTGGCTTCCTTCTTTTCTTCTAAGGCCTGCATTTCAGCATGTTTGAGCTTCCATTCGAGTTCCTTTTGTTTGGCTTGCTCTTCTCTGAACTTTTCAACCTCTTCCCTTCTTCTCTGTCTCATGTTCTCCCGCTCTTCTTCCTCCTTTTGCAGCTCGTCCATCTTGCGCTGTCTCTCTTCTTCCTTCTCCTTTTCACGCTTAGCACGGGCTTCTTCCAAGTGCTGTCTGTAGGCCTCCTTCTTTTCGCCTTCCAAGCGCTTCAGTTTGTCCTGTTTCTTTCTCCACTTGGCTTCCTTCTGCCTTTCCTCCTCTTCTCGCTGCCTCTCAATTTCCTCCCTGCGGCGCCTCATCCTGTCCAATCTTTGCTCTTCCAGCATGCGGATCTCTTCCTGCTCCATTCGGAAGCGCTCCTCCCTTTCCCGCTCTCTATCCGCACGAAGCTTTTCAAGTTCCTTTTGCCTGCGCTCCCGCCTTTGCTCCTTCATCTCCTCCAACTTTCTGGCCTCCTCTGCTTGTTGTCTCCATTTTTCCTCGTTTTGTCGTTCCTGTTCCTCGCGAATTCGCTGAAGCTCTTGCTGTCGTCTCTCCTTGCGAGCCTCGCGTTCCTCTTCCTGCTTACGGAGCTCTTCCATCCTTGCTCTTCTTTCTTCCTCTTCGCGAGCAGCTCTGGCTTCAGCCGTGCTGCGAAGATGTTGGAGATAGCGTTCACGCTTCTCATCTTCCATCTTGTTGAGCTTCTCCTGTTCCTTCCTCCAACGTTCTTCTTTTTCTCGCTCTTCCCGTTCTCGCCTCTCCTGAGCCAGGCGAAGGTGTTCTTGCCTTTTCTTTCGGGCCTCTTCCTCTAACTGACGCATTTGCTTTTGCTGCTCTCTGAATTTTTGCTCCTTCTCGCGTTCGGCTTGGAGGCGCCTTTGTTCCAACTCTTCTCTCCTCTTCTTGGCCCTCTCCGCCTTTTCTCTCTCCAGCTGCTCCTGTTCCCGCTTGGCTTGCTCGTATTCCTTCAACTTGGCTTGCTCTCTTTCTTCGCGGATGCGTGCAAGCTCAGCTTCGCGGCGCTTGCGGAAGGCTTCCTTGTCCTCATCTACTTTGCGTTGCATGGCCTGCTTTTCTCTCCACTCCAACTCCTTTTCCTTTTCTCTTTGTTCCTTGATGCGCTGCAACTCCAGTTTCCTGCGTTCCAACATGGCCTGCCTTTCTTCCTCGATCTTCTTTCTCTCTTCCTGCTCCTCCAGCCACTTAAGCTCTTTCTGGCGTTCTCGTTCTTCCTTAATGCGCTCTAGTTCAAGCCTACGAGCTGCTTCTTTAGCTTTGTGACGTTCTTCCTCCGCCTTCAGCTCAGCCATTCTTCTCTGTCTCTCCTCCTCTTCTTGTTGTTCCTGCTTCTTCTTTACCTCCTCCAAATGCTTGCGGTAGGCTTCCTTCTTCTCTCCTTCTAAGCGTTTGAGCTTCTCCTGCTTCTTCAGCCACTTGAGTTCTTTTTGTCTGCGTTCTTCCTCGCGCTTTTTCTCGTTCTCTTCCTTTCTCTTTCTTCGCAGCTCCTCTTTCTCCTGTTCATAGCGTCGTCTCTCTTCTTGCTCTGCAAGGAACTGCTCCTCCTTTCTATTCTCTTCCTCCTCGCGAATGCGACGCAGTTCTTCTTGGCGACGCAGCTTGGCAGCAAGTTTTTCCTCCTCGTATTTCTTCTGCTCCTCTTGCTCTCGCAGCCATCTCTCCATCTTCTGCTTTTCCTGTTCTTCTTTCCAGATTTCTAGCTCGCGTTGTCTGCGTTGATTACGTGCCTCACGCTCCTCTTCTTCCCTACGCATCTCCTGCATACGTTTGTCTCTCTCTTCGGCTTCTTTGCGCTCCTGCTCGGCTCGCACCTCTTCAAGATGTCTACGATAGGCCTCCTTCTTCTCGCCTTCCAAGCGGTTCAATTTTTCTTGCTGCCTCTTCCACTTTTCTTCTTTTTCTCTCTCTTTCTCGGCCCTTTCTCTTTCGATGGCTTCCTGCCGGCGCTGTCTGAGTTTGGCCTTTTCCTGTTCTTGTTTACGCTTCTCTTCTTGTTCCCTCTTATACTCCTCTATCTTTCGTTTCTCCTCCTCTTGTCTTTTCTTCTCGAGCTCTTCCTGACGGCGCTTTCTACGTTCCACTTTTTCTTTCTCCCTCTGTTCCTGTGCAGCCTTTTCACGGGAGTATTGTTCCAGCTTTAACTTTTCTCTTTCCTCTCGGATCTTCTCCAATTCGGCAGCACGGCGTTTGCGGTACTCCTCTTTGGACTCTTCGAGTTTTCTTTGCTCAGCTTGTTGCTCCTTCCATTGAAGCTCCTTTTCTTTATCCCTTTCTTCTCTCCATCTCTCGAGCTCCTTCTGTCTTCTCTCTTGAGCTCTGGCGCGTGCTGCTTCGATCTTCTTTCTGTTCTCTTCGGCAATGCGGTACTTTTCTTCCTCCTTCCGTCTCTGTTCCTCCTTGAATTTCTCCAGTTCCTTTTGGCGCTTTTCTGCTCTCTTTTTGGCGGCCTCTTCCTCCTCTTTCAGCTCCTCCATGCGACGCTTTCGTTCCTCTTCCTCTTGTTGCTCCTGCTTTTTCCTAATTTCATCCAAATGCTTTTGGTAGGCCGCTTTCTTGTCACCCTCCAAACGAGCCAGCTTCTCCTGCTTCTTCCTCCACTTCTCCTCTTTCCTCCTCTGTTCTTCTTCTCTGGCTCGGTCTATTTCCTCCTTTCTTCTTCTCAATCTCTCTTCCTTTTCCTGGTCCCTCATCGCCTTTTCGGCCTGCTCTCTCATAAATTGTCTCTCCTTTTCTCGTTGTTCTTCCTCTCTCTTCCTTTCCAGCTCTTCCAAGCGTCGCTTCTTGCGTTCTATTTTCTCTTCCTCGGCAATCCTGGAAAGCTCTTGCTCGAGGCGGAAGCGCTCCTCTGCTTGTCTTTCCTGCTCTTCGCGCCAGCGCTCCAGCTCATCCTGTCGTCTTCGTTTGGCTTCCTGTTTTTGTCTCTCATATTCGCGTCTTTCTTCTTCGGCCTTCCTTATCTCCTCTTCCTTCTGTCGTTCCTGTTCAAGGCGCCATTCCTCCAGCTCGCGCTCTCTCCTCTCTTTTTTGGCTTGACGTTCTTCTTCTTCTTGCTTGAGCTCTTCCATTCTACGCAACCTTTCCTCCTCCTCTTCCTTCTCTTTCTTCGCCCTCAGTTCGTCCAAACGCTTCTGTTCTCGTTCCTTCTTCTCGCCCTCCAACTTGTTGATTTCCTCCTGCATACGCTTGAACTCCCCTTCTTTCTCTTGTTGCTCTCTCTCGCGCTTTCTATCTAACTCCTCTCTTCTCTTTTGGCGCAGTTCCTCTTTGCGTCTTTCCAATTCGATACGCTCCTGTTGTTCGCGAAGGAACTGCTCTTCTTTCTTCGCTGCTTCTTCTTCGCGTTTTTTCTCCAGTTCCTCCATCCTCTTTCTGCGCTTCTCCTTTTCATATTCCTCCAGTTCGCGCCTTTCTTGCTGCTGCCTCACGAACTCAAGCTCTTTTGCCTTTTCTTGCTTGGCACGCCATTCCTCCACTTCTACTCTTCTCCTTTCCTGTCTAGCCTGTTGCTGTTCCTCCTCCTTGGCCCTTTCCTCAGCCTCTCGCTTGTACTCTTCCTCCTTCTTCAGTTCCTGTTCCCTACGCCAAGTCTCCAAAGCTTGCTTCCTCTTATCCGCGAGAGCCGCACGTTTGTCTTCCTCTCTCTTGAGTTCCTCCATGCGGCGCATTCTCTCTTGTTCTTCCTCCTTTTCCCTTTGCTTCCTTGCCTCTTCTAAGTGTTTGCGATAGGCTTCCTTCTTTTCGCCTTCCAGCGCCTTCAGCTTTTCTTGCTTCAACAACCATTCGGCTTCCTTTTCACGCTGGTCTTGCTCTCGTTTCCTTTCGATTTCTTCGCGGCGCTTCTGAGCACGCTCCGCCTTCTCCTCATCGATTCGCTTCAAGCGCTCCTGTTCTTGCTTGAACTGTCGCTCTTTCTCGGCTTCGCGTTCCTCTCGCAATCTTTGGATTTCTTCTCTTCGTCTCTCGCGTCTTTCTTCTGCTTCCTGTTCCAGTCGCAGACGCTCTTCTTGCAATCGGCGAAACTCTTCTTCTTTCTGTCGTTCTTGTTCAGCACGCCACCTCTCAACTTGTTCCTGTCTGCGCCTTCGAAATTCTTCCTTGGATTCGTTCTCTTTTCTGAGCTCATCCATCTTTCTGCGGTACTCCTCCTCCTTCTCGCGCTCCTTTTGCTCTTTCCATTTCTGCAACTCCTGCTCCCTACGCTTGCGGCGAGCCTCTCTTTCTTTCTCTTCTTGCCTTCTCTCGTCTTCCGCACGACGAAACTCTTCCTCCTTCTTCCTTTGTTGCTCCTCTTTGAATCTCTCCAATTCTCTCTTCCTTTGCTCTGCGGCACGTTGACTAGCTTCTTCCTCTTGTTTCAACTCTTGCATGCGCCTCATCATTTCTTGCTCCTTTTCTTTCTCTCGCTCGCGGCGAACTCTTTCCAGGTGTTGAATATACGCCTCTCGTCGTGCTCCTTCCAATTCTTTGAGCTTCTCCTGCTTGCGCTTCCAAAGCTCTTCCTTGATACGCTCCTCGGCCTCTCTGCGTCTTTCGATCTCCTCTTTGCGTCTCTTCCGTCTTTCCTCCTTTTGAGCCTCTAGCGCCTTTTCCTCTTCCATCTTTCGGATGAACTCTGCCTCTTTTTCTTTCTCCTCCAATTCTCTCCTCTTTTGCAATTCCTCCTGGCGCTTCTTTTGTAGGTCATTCTTGCGATCCTCCCACTTGCGCGCCTCCTCCTGCTGTTGCCTAAATTCTTCTTCCTTTCTCTTCTCTTGTTCCGCTTTCCACTTCTCGATCTCCTTTTGCCTACGTTGGCGGTATTGTTCCTTCGTCTCGTTTTCTTTACGAATCTGCTCTATTCTGGCTTTATACTCCTCCTCCTTCTCTTGTTCCTTTTGAGCTTTCCACCTTTCCAAATCAGCTTCTCTTCTCTGACGCCTGGCAGTTGCTTCCTGCTCTTCGAGCTTCCTGAGCTGTTCTTCACGCTTGTACTCCTCTTCTTTGCGCCTGGCTTGTTGTTCGTGGAAAGCAGCGAGCTCCTTCTTCCTTCTCTCCTCTCGTTCCTTCGCCTGTTGTTCCTCCATTTTGAGCTCCTGCATTTTGAGCTCCATTTCCAGCTCCTTTTGCTTCTGCCTTTCCTCTCGCACTTTTTCCAAGTGCTGCTTATAGGCTTCCTTCTTTTCGCCCTCGAGCCGCTTGAGTTTCTCTTGCTTTTTCTTCCATTCTTCTTCCTTACGCCTTTCTTCTTCCTCTCTCTGCTTCTCTAATTCTTCGCGACGTTGTCTTCTCTTTTCTGCCTTCTCCTCCTCAAGAAGGCGTTGCTCCTCTTGTTGTCGCATAAACTCCTCTTCCTTTTCGCGTTCTTGTGATTCTCTGATCCTACGAATGGCTTCGCGGTGCTGCTCCAAGAACTCCTTTCGACGCTGTTCTTCATATTCTCTTTGCTGTTTCTGTCGCAGGAACTGCTCTTCTTTCCTTTTTCTGTCTTGATCCCTGTAGCGCTCAATCTCTGCCTGCCTTCTCTTTCTATAATCTTCTTTGGACTCATCTTCCCTTTTCTTTTCCTCCTGCTCTCTCCTCCACTGCTCCAGTTTCTCCATTTCCTCTTCTTCCTTCTTCCTTTGTATCTCCTCCAACCTTCTTTGTTTCCTTTCCTTCTTCTCCTCTTCCTCTCGGAGCCTTTGTTCCTGTTCCTGTCGGAACAGTTCTTCCTTTCTCCTTTCGGCCTCCTCTCTTTCTCTGGCGATCTCCTCTCGTCTCCGCTTCCAGAAGTGCTCCCTAGACTCCTCTGCCTTCTTCTTGGCCTCCTGCTGCCTCTTGAAATCTTTGAGCTTTCTTTCTTCCTCAGCTTGCTTGAGCGCTTTCACCTCCTCTTCTCTGCGCCTCTTGCGCTCGCGCTCCTCCTCCTCTTGTCTTTTCTTCTCATCCTGCAGTTTCCTGAACTCTTCTTCCTTCTCCTTCTCTCGTTCTTCTTTCAGCCTTTGCAGCTCCACTTCCCTCCTCTTTTGTCGCTGCTGCTTCTCTGCCTCCTCCGCCTTTCTCCTCTCAGCCTCCTGCCTGTACTTCTCCTCGGCGGCGAGCTCCTTCTCTCGCTTGAGTTTCTCGAGCTCCTCCTCCCTCCTCTTCTTTCTGGCCTCCTCCTCAGCCTCTCGCTCCTTCCTCCTCTGCTCCTCCTGCAGGAACCTCTCCTCCTTCTCCTTTTCCTTCTCCTCTCGGATCTTGTCAATGTTCTCTTCCTTTCGCTGTTGATCAGCGACGGCCTCGGCCTCCTCCAAAGCCCGAACCTCAGCCTCGAGGGCGGCTATCTCAGCCAAATAGAGCTCTTTCTCCGCATCCCAACCCTCTTCTGCCATGTTTTAAGCCTTTTCGCTTTAATTTATTTTTTTAAAAATAAAGTTTAGAGAGAAAGAAGATGGAAAGAAAAAAAGATGAAGAAAACAAACCGTAAATATGTAACAGATAGAAAATGGAGCTACACACGCAAAATCACAAATACAAACAGAAAATACAAAAAAAAAAGAACGAAAAAAAAAAAAATCAAGAGACAAAAAAAACAAGCTTCTTCCCCGTTCGATTTTCAAGAAGCTCACTTCCAGGCCCTCAACCTTGCTTCCTTTCTTCCTTCCTTTCCTCTGATTCGCAAAAAAAAAAAAAAATAATAATAATAATAATAATAGCGAGTGTGGCGAGCGAGCGCGAGAGTGAAGAGACTTCCTCCTCCTTTGGTTTCGTTTGTTGGGGTCCCAATAATAATAAAAGAAAAACAAATTACAAAAAACAAAAATAAAAATTCGCAGGGACAACACTGACAAGCGTGCCCCGATGATCGATTCATTACAGATCACCCATAATGGGAAAATGGACTTGCTGAAACTCCGGAAATATTGCAAGCGGACCCTCGCGATTTGCTGACGTAGACCAACAGATCAATTTTTGCTGATCGGGCTATTCGTGATCGTCGTGTCGACATGAAAACAACAAAAAAAAAAGTGTAGCAAGAAAGAGATGGACAGCAACGGAGAGGAGGAGGGAAAGAAGGGCAAGGCAGGGGGAGACCCCAACTGGGAGCTGTCGGTGGAAGAGCTCTCCCGTGGGCCTTTCTACATCAACGAGTTCCTGTATCTGCACGCGAACGATTGCTACCCTCGCTCTCTCATCTCTCAGCAACGGTCCCAATCGAGAATCAAAAAAGAAAAGCAGGAAAGGGAGAAAGAGGAGCAAGTGGAAGAGGAGGAGGAGGAGGAGGAGGAGGAAGAGGATGTATGGCCCAACGGAGCCAAGATCGCCGTTCAGTTTGTGCTAAACTTTGAGGAAGGGGGAGAGCTCGCTTTCCAAAACGGGGATGCCAGCTCCGAGTCTTTCATCCATGAGCTGGCAGGCTCCTCTCGAGGAGAGGAGCCTGCCTCGAAGCAACCCCCAACCAGAGATCTGAATGTGGAGAGTATGTACGATTATGGAGCGCGGGTGGGTGTCTGGCGGATCCTTGACCTCTTTCGCAAGTACGACCTGCCGCTTACCGTGTTTGCAGTGGGCAGAGCCATGGAATTGTCCATGGCCACCACCGGAGGACGTGGGGTTCTACTCCTCTCTTTGTTTCTTCTCGTTATCTAGTTTTTTTTTTGTTGTTTATGCCTTTCTTGTCGTTGCTTTCTTGTTGTCTGAACGTATGTTTCTTTTATGCAGGGAGCATCTACAAAGACAAAAGCAAAAGGCAAACTAGGAGAAGACGACAGTGATGACGAAGAATTGCCGCTTAGCTTGCGGATGGTGAAAGATGGACACGAGGTGGCCAACCATAACTATCGCTGGTTCGACTACAAATGGTTTAACGAGGAGGAGGAGCGAAAACACATTCTCAAGAGCACCGATATCATCACCGAAGCTACCGGCGGAGTTCGTCCTGTCGGTTGGTACACTGGCCGAATCAGTCCTAACACACGGCGGCTAATTGTGGAGCAAGGTTCTCTTCATTCTTCTTTCTGCCTGTTCATGCTTCATGCTTCATTCTTTATTCTTCTGTCTGCTGTCTTATTCTTTTTTGGCCTCTATCGTTGAATAAGGTTATTTGTATGACTCGGATAGCTATGCGGATGAGCTGCCTTATTGGGTGCCAATCCTGATTGACCATCCCACTGATACAACCAAAAAACTTGTGAAGCAACATCTGGTCATACCGTACACTCTTGACGTGAATGATGTTAAGTTTTCGGTGCCTCCTGGTTTTGCTAGCGGCGATGAATTTTATCGCTACCTCAAGGTATGCTCTCTCTCTCTCTCTCTCTCTCTCTCTCTCTTTCTCTTTCTCCCACCTTCTTCGTTCTTATATTAAAACGCAATTATACCAGGATACATTCGAAGTACTTTTAGAAGAAGGTAACGGACGAATATATCATTACATTACTAGCGCAAACGAAGAGGGCTGTCCAGAGGAAGAAGAGGAGAAGCTCGTGATGAACAAAATAATGATCAAAGGGAGCCCTAAAATGATGAGCATAGGCCTTCACGGACGCGTTACTGGTAAACCAGGAAGGCTGAGGGGATTGGAGCGATTCCTAAAGTTCATCCAGCGGTTTGGCGAGGACGTTTGGGTTTGTAGGCGCGTAGACATTGCTCAGCATTGGAGGGAATGTCATCCCCCTCCCGTTCCTATCTTTCGACCTTATCAACAAACGTAGCAACAGGTATATTAAATAGACTTCTTTACATTTAACAATTATTCACTATAGGTTCTCCAAGTCTTGCTTTGCTTCTTCCAAAAGCCTTTCTCGTTTGCAGAGTTGTTCTTTGGCATCCAGCAGAGCTCGCAATCTGGACTCTGCTCTTGTGACGGTGTCCTCCAACGCCTTTCTCTCTGGCTCTGCCAAGTCCACCGTTCCTTTTTCTGTTTCGTACAATTTCAACAGTGATGCCGCGCTCGCCTTTTGACTTTCTTCCTGGTGGATCATTTTCTCGACTCGCTCTAACAAGACGGAGGTCTCCTCCTTGTCCTGTTTGTAGAGAATTGGGACTATCTTGGCAGAATAGACGCTGAAAGTCTGAGTGCATAAGAACCTGCTATAAAAATCCCTGTACGCGAGTTCTTCCCGTTAGAACAAGAAAGAAAGGGGAAGAGATTGCTGCTAACCTGAACTTTGTGGGAAAGCATTCTATCAGCTTGTGCAAGCATTCCTTTTGGCTAAAGTTGAAGCTGTTGGCATGAGCATAGGAACACACGCCCTTGATCAGCTGCATTTGGTAGCTCATAAACGTTGACAAGATCTCTCTCACCGCGCTCAGCTCTTCTTCGGTGGCTTTGGAGGGATGGAGATACCATCCCTCTTTGTCTTGCCGCTTTTCAGCCGTGTTCTTCCTCCTCCGTTGGAGCACTGCGTGGGTCTTTTTGAGCTTTCTTGCCCTTTTTTTTCCCATTGGTGAGTAGGGAAAAGCGGGAACAAGAGAAGAGAAAGCGTACAGGTTATCTTCTCCAGGAAAGGCTGGGAGCGGTAGTGCCTCTGGTATGATGACCTCTCCTTCATCCACCCTGACAAAGACCGCTTCATCCCCAATTGCTTTCATCTTTTCTTCCTGCAATTCCTGCACTCCTATAATGTAAGGAACTTATGGAAAAAACAAGAGTAAGTATGTCAAACCATACGGAGTTCGTTGGGAAAGTGCCCAAGGGTTACTAACCTGGAGACTCGAGACACTCAGCGAGAGATGCAGGCAGGATTGGTATAAAAGGACCTTGCCACACAAACGGTCGCATCAAAGGAATAAGAGACATACTATCGAGAAAATATACCTTGTTAAGAAGCTAACGAAGAAAACGAAGATGATGAAGAAGCAGAAGCAAAAGAAGAAGAAGAAGCTCGTGTGGATCTACGTACGCAACGCGGGAAAGTATACCCAAGTTAGTGCATACCACAACGATCTTATATTCCATCATGACAGCTTTGAATAAACGTATGAGGTCGGGGAGGCTAAAAAGACGACCGGTGGAAGCAAAACACCATTCTCCTATCCGATCCTCTTCACTTCCACTCTTTAAAATGATAGACGTGTTGGTACCAATCGAACATACGTAAATAACAGGAAGAAGAACAGAAAGGAAAGCAGGAAGGCGTACAGGGCAACTAAATGTAAAGGAAAGAGCAGGTCCCCGAGAAAAAGCGGGTCCAATGTTCTCCAATTCAGCTGAGAGTTGCACAGTTTGAAATTCTTTAAGCAAGCGAATGACGCTGCTCTCCTCCAATGCAGATGAGGATGAACTGCTGCTTTCCTGAGACACAGCAGCCAACATGTTGGATCGTTCTTCCGCTTCACAAAAGTTGCCAAAGGAGAGTAAGTTTATCACCGTAACACAAATAAACAGCAACATACCTAAAATGCTGTACAAAATTTCAAAGTGGAGCTGGAAGAAAGGAAAGCGGCTCAACAGACAATAACAACGAGGAGCAGCCAAAAGTTTATCTGACCGCCTCTTCTTTGTTTTCTTGAAAAATGACGGGTAGCTCTGTTCAGAAAGGATTGTATCAGGCATAGTAACACAAAGACAAAGGAATGACAAGAAATGTCACGAAACGAAAGGTACATTACCGTTAAGAGTTCGTTCTTGCTAACGCAAATGCCGTACAGCAGAACATCGCTGCCCGTAATCGTAAAAACATACGAATGGGAGCTTTGCTCCAACTCTGCCAGGGCACTGTACATAATGGTATTATAGGCGGTCATGCTGTCACTGCGAGGAATGTACGATGGTTTAACGCCACCAGGAAAGCAAAATTGGGCTACCAGCGGATTGGGCAGCGCTATGCCCTCGGGATAGAGAAACTGGACTTCTGCTGGTCGTTGTGTACCTGGGGCTGCCTTCACAATGTCCTCTCGTGGGTAACCCACTACTAGGAATGCCTCGAAGAGCAAACCTTCGCGAGGCGGCGCAAGTGCCATGCCAATCCCAAAAGTTGTCCTTTTCTCTATTTCGCTATGGATAAATGGGGAGAGAGCCGTCGAGGAACGCTGTGTTTTTTTGAAAGCGTAGCAGGAAAAAAGTTGGTTTGTAGGAATGAAGAGCAAAAGTACTAGGAAAGAGGAACCTTTCGACGCTCTGATTGACAGTTCTCAACCAACTCCATGACCTCTTGCATGTTCTCATTTTGTCGAGCGGTGTAGCCGCGCCGCCTTGTTGAAGGTGAAGGCCTCAACACAAACTCGGGAATGAGAAACTTTCTCATTCTTGTCCTTGGCTTTTGCCTGCTGCGGCTGCCTGTTGCTACTTGTACTACACGTTTCAATCCAACGATAGTACGTTTGTGTTCTTTGATAGGGCGAAAATTTCCTTATTTGCGCTGTGTTACCTTTTTGGGGAGAAAGAATGTTAATAATTTCCTTTTTCGTACTGGAGGAATGCACCTCCTGTCTCCTGTCCTCTCTCTTCTCTTTCTCTCTCATTTTAGCTCTTCTCTTTCTCTTTGCTCTTCTCTCTCTCTCTCTCTCTCTCTCTCTTTGCTCTTTGCTCTTTCGTCGTTTCTCTTTCTCTCTCTCTCTCTCTCTCTCTCTCTCTCTCTCTTGGTTACTCTCGTCATCCATTCTCTCCTTCTCTTTATTTCTGTTGACGTTTCTCTTTTCTTTCTCTTTTCTCTTCTCATTCTCTCTCTCTCTCTCTCTCTCTGTGCCCTCAGTCCCTTCTCTCAAATAAAATAAAACAAACAAGGGAGAAGAGGCTTACTATTACACTAGCTAGCTGCGGGCGACGAGCAGCTTTCCTTCGCCACTCATTTCGTCAGCAGTCAGGATAAGGCCGATCTCTGCCATGTGGTCTCACAGCATCCGCAACGGGAACTGGCGTTCCTTGCCCAGTTTGTCAAGTCCGCGTTCTTTTTTGGGGAGTTGCAGCAGCGGGCTGCTGGGGCGGAGCTGCGGCCCAAACCTCGGCCCAAGCCTTCCTGCGGAAACTCGCCGACATGCTTCCTCATGCACACCATTTTCCGTCTCGCGGGGTGCACCGCCCTCCGCAACACCAACAACAAAGCCAGTGGGAGGACTGCCCACACTGGGCCGCAACGGCCGGTTTGATGGTCTCCACGCTCTTCGCACGTTCAGTACTCACTACAAAACGTGCGGTAGGCTAGACCCCATGAAGCGGACCGGCTGGCAGACAGGTGGCAACCTTCGCTTTGTTCGTTTTTTCTGCACCAGTGGCACCGGCGGAATTAGCCGCCTCCGCAACGTGGCCATCATCGCTCACGTCGATCACGGAAAGGTACGCACTCACGGACAGCACTCCCATCTGTTGCAACACTTGCTCATCACCACCCCTCCTACCAAACAACAAACTACCACATAGACAAGCTTGGTTGACACCTTATTGAAACACAGTGGTAGTAACTTTGCTGATGGAGAACGTGTCATGGTTAGTTTGCCAACCCCTCCTTATTCGTGAGCGAGGGCGATGCTAAGTTTTGTCTTGGCTGCTCTTGAAATTCTAACAGGATTCCAACGAGCTGGAGAAAGAGCGAGGAATCACTATCCTATCCAAACAAACTAGCGTTTATTACAAAGACTACAAAATCAACATTGTTGATACCCCCGGTGAGTTCTTGTTCTTTCTGCTTTCTTTGTTGTTGTCTTATCTTCTTCTTGTTCTTCTTCTTCTTGTTCTTCTTCTTGTTCTTCTTCGTTCTTCTTCGTTCTTCGTTCTTCGTTCTTCGTTCTTCGTTCTTCGTTCTTCGTTCTTCGTTCTTCGTTCTTCGTTCTTCGTTCTTCGTTCTTGTTCTTGTTCTTGTTCTTGTTCTTGTTCTTGTTCTTGTTCTTGTTCTTGTTCTTCTTGTCCGTATTTTGTTAAACCATCGTCTCCAGCGGAGTATACTAACCTCTAAGGTGTCACCCCTTTAGGGCACGGCGATTTTGGAGGGGAGGTAGAACGGGTGCTCGGAATGGTAGATGGTGTACTTCTGTTGGTAGACGCTTCCGAGGTTTGCATTCACGTCAATGCTCTTCATGAAGACTGCGACTAACCAGTATCACAGGGACCCATGACCCAAACTAAATACGTGCTTTCAAAGGCTCTACAAAGGAACCTGCGACCCATTGTGGTTCTCAACAAAATGGACCGTGAGACTGCTCGACCAGAGGACGTAGAAACAGAAGTACGTTCTTGCCTCTCTCCAGACAGCACTGCATTTTTTTTGATAATCCACAACGTTTGGGTGTTGTGATGCTACTCTGACATGTTGCGGTTGCCATTAGATTTTTGATCTTTTTGTGAACTTGAGTGCATCTGATGAACAGTTGAGCTATCCTACTTTATATGCCTCGGCCAGAGAGAGTAAGGATACACCTCCTACCAGTCGTCAATCATTATTAACACATTTTCCCCCTCTCCCTTGCCCTCCATCCCTGAAGGCTGGGCTGTGGCGAACAAGGAAGACGAAAGAGTAGATATGACACCTGTCTTTGAGGCGATCATAAACAACGGTACGTCTGTGAGCTCAATCTTAATTTATCATGTCCATCACTGATCGGTTATTGTTTATGATGATTGCAGTCCCGCCGCCAAATGTTGATCCTAGTAAACCGTTTTCAATGCTGATTACCACTTTGGAGTATGATCCTCACTTAGGCAGACTATTAATTGGTCGCGTGGAAGGCGGGCGAGTTGTGGCTGGCTCACCCTTGCGCTCCCTTTCCTTGGAAGGAAAGGAGCTGGAATCAGGTATGCCTCTTCTTTTGTTGTTTTCCTCTATGTCTTTTCTAATTTTGCTTGCCAACCCTCACAATCGGAAAACAAACATGAAACAGGAAAGGCGTTGAAGGTGTTGGGTAGGCAGGGCCTGCAGCGCAAACCACTAGACGTTGGCGAATGCGGAGATATCATTGCTGTCGCAGGTTTTGCAAATACTTCGGTGACAGACACTCTTTGTGACCCTTCTGTCACAGAGCCTATCAAAGCAGTTCCGATTGATCCTCCTGTTCTCTCCATGGTATTTGGAGTCAACGACTCCCCTATGGCTGGCAAAGATGGAACCAAAGTAACATCGACAGCCCTGAAAGCTCGCATCCTCCGAGAGCTTGAAAGCAATGTGACCATTGAAATGGAGGAATTGCCAGAGGAAGGCAAGATGGAAATCAAAGGAAGAGGAGAATTGCAGCTTGCGATTCTCATCGAGAACCTTAGGAGAGAAGGCTTTGAGCTCTCAGTCTCTCCGCCCAAAGTACTTTTCCAGTACGATGAAGATGGCACCAAGCTTGAACCACAGGAAGAACTTACAATTGATGTGGATGGTGAATTCAGTGGACCAATTATTGAAAAACTTTGTATGTACACCCCCAATTGTAGTTCTCTTGGTGCCTTTTGCTTACCTCTGTTTGTTCCTCTTAGCTAATCGCAAGGCTGAACTGTTGGAGATGAAAAATGAAGGAAAGAAGGCCCGCATGACATTTTTGTGTCCCTCCAGAGCTCTCATTGGCTTTAGGGTAAGGCATCAACTGCTGGAGTTTACTTGTAGCTGAACTCACCACGATGTCCTGGAACTACCAACAGGCAGAGATGACCAGACTATGCAGAGGTTCCCTGGTCTTACACCATACATTTCATTCGTGGGTTCCTTACAAAGGGCCAATTGATAACATGCGAAAGGGGGCTCTTGTTTCCAATGCGACAGGCGTGGCAACAACCTACGCTCTTAACCTTCTTGAGCCTCGCGGAACTCTTTTTATCCATCCTCAAACCCAAGTTTATATGGGTGAGTGCTAACAACTTCATCTCAATATCTGTTACTGATGCAGACAAATACCTTCTTCCAGGTATGATTGTGGGAGAAAGTGCCAAAAAGGGGGACCTCGATGTAAATCCCGTCAAAGCGAAGCAACTCTCTAACGTGCGATCGGTGCAGAAAGAGGAGAATGTGCGCCTAACTCCTCCTCGCATTCTCAGCTTAGAGGAAGCCATAACCTATGTGCAAGGTACTTGCCCAGTGACATCGGCATGCCGTTTTTTTATTTTGCCAAAATGGTCTATTTTTCCCTCCCTAACCACTTCAATCCACATTTCCAGAGGACGAACTTGTGGAAATAACGTAAAAGCACGTAAGAATGAGGAAAGAAGTCTTGGATACTTCTCTCAGAGAACAGGCTGCCCGAAGGAAGAAAAAAGCGAACTGAAGAGGGTGCATCCAAGACCTCCACGCTTTGCCTACCCGAATAAACCACTGCCACAAAACAAGAATTACATCACTTTGCCCAGCCATCTCTCTGCAGGGGTGATAGATTAGGGGCTGTAGATCGTTTGCTTGTTGTTGTTTCGCTTTGTTGTAGTTCGGGAGGTTTTGGACTCGAATTGCAAATAACCAAAAAATCCGGTTGGTGGGCTGGTTGACCCGCAAGCCGAACACAAAATCTTTATGAACTTACCAAAATTGAGGTGTGCTCTATATAACCCAGAAGAAGAAGAAGAAGAACGAAGCTCCAAAGCAGTGAAGCAGGAAGGAATGAGCGGTCGCTCGGTGCGAAATGGTAGTGGTGGTAGCTGCTGCGGGGAGAGCTTCTGCGCCAAAACTACGGCTACCACCGTAAACCAACTACTATGGCAGGCGGTGAGGCGGTTCGGCGAACGCCCGGCGTTGGCTTGGGAACAACAAGGCAAGTCCTGCAGAATGACCTATTCGGAGTTAGGGGAGGAGGTGCTGCGACTAGCCAAACAGCTACAGAGACAGGGCGTTACAAGGAACAGTCGGGTGGCCATCCTAGCAGAACGGCGCGCCGAACTTATTTTGGCAGAAGCTGCTGTTATATGCGCAGGAGGAGCCTTTTGTTGTTTAGACCCGGAAGCTCCTCCCCAACGCAACCAATTGATTCTTGCAGACCTTCAACCCTCCGTCTTCCTCTGTCAGCAGCATCTGCTGAACAAACTTAGTCCTGGTGCAGCCCAATGGAAGACCGTGGTCCTTCCCTTGGAGACCTTCTGTTGCAAACAAACGAGCAGCCAAAGAACCGAGGTAACCATTCACAACAACAACAACAACAACGTAGATAAGGAGCTACTAGAAGAAGAGAAAGAAGAAGACATTCAAGTAAACAACCGGCCGGAGGACTTGGCTTATCTGGTGTATACCTCCGGGACGACCGGCAAACCGAAAGGAGTTATGGTAACGCACCAGAATCTGGTCAACTTTGTGGAGAGCAGCATGAGAAGGACGTGCCACCACCGGAAGCAACTCCATCGGACTACCAGTATCGCTAGGCGAACGGAGGAAGAGGCAGATAAGCATGAAGGAGAGCAGGAGGAGCACCATTGGTACTATGAAGAGGGGGATCGTACGCTGCCCACTGCAGCAGTGCAATTTGATATTCATGTGATGGAGGTGTGGTGTGCGCTTTCGGCTGGCGCTTCCTTATTTCTTATAGCCAAGTGGGAGGTGCTGGACAGCAGCTTTCTTGCGCAATATCTCGGCAAGCACAACGTCAACAAGATGTTTATGGCAACGGGCTTGTTTCATCGGTACGCCAACACGAGGCCAGATATTCTCGGTCAACTGGAGGCATTGTGTGTAGGAGGGGACTCCCTTTCGGCCTCCTTGGCTATGGCTGTAGCCAACAGCTATCCCGGATTACGGCTGCTAAATGCCTATGGCCCTTCGGAGACCACGCTTTGGGCGTCCTACTTCCGCGTGCGCCCTGGACGTCACTATGAGAGGATTCCTATTGGCTTCCCTTTGCACAACTACGTGATCTACGTCCTTGACGAATGAGGGATGAGGCGGATTCAACTCCTTGGAGAGCCATCGCACAATGGCAGCAACCAGCTCCTCGTATTTGCCATGATAAAAGTGAGACGCTCCGGCAATGACTTGCAGCTCATGATGAGGGATGTGTTCATGAAACGTATGGGCGTCGGCGAGAGGAATGACTTCGTCGCTGTCGCCATGGATCGTCAGCACTTTGGCATGTATGTCTCGCACAACGGTCATGTCCACTGATGCTCTCTCCTCGTAGCCTTCTTTGGTGACCTCCCAATACTTGTCCTTAACTTTAAAGTCGTTTGCTTGTCAGACGAGAGGAGAGGAGAGAACGAAAACAGGAGAACAAAAGGATAGGAACAGAGAAGCAGAGAAGAGAGAAAAGAGAACCGAGAAGGAAGAGAGAAGCAGAGAAGCAGAGAATGATAGAACGAGAAGAGAAGAGCAAAGCAAGAAGAAAGGAAGCAGTGTAAGGGTACAAACGTGCCTCGCCACATAAACTTGCCCTTCTCCTCCATCTCGTTCAGTTGCTCCTCAGAAAATCGTGAGCCTTCTCCCCTCATCCTGAACCTCGCCGACACGTTCACAACCAACGGCCGCACATCATCATCTCCTTTGTTGTCAGAGGCAGCGGCGGCGGCGGCGGCATAAAGCAGAACGATGTTGCCTCCTTTGGAGTGCCCTACGACGGCTCGCACGCGGTATCCCTCTGGCTTCTCTTCCAGTTGACGCACCACGTTGCGAAGATCGTCCACGTCATCCTTGTAAGCTGAAGACGACTTTCGTTTCAGTCTCACCTCGGAACGCGACAGGAAGGAAGGAAGGAAGCACCTACCGCCATAAGAGAAAGAGCCTTGGCTGTCGCCAAGGCCAGAGGAGCGAAAGTCAAAGCGGACAACATGGACAAAGGAAGAGAGCCGCTGCGGAAGCACGGGCACATGTCTGCGCATTCCCTGGACGTTCGTTTGCTCTCGGTGTGAGCCAGCTGCTTGCAAAGAAGCGATGCAGCAGCTCGACGGTGCCCTGTCCGCCATGTGGCCTTGCTCTGAATCTTTCCCTGCCTCATAATAATGATAAACAAACACGAAGAATTAATGTCTCCTGGATAAGCTAGCAAATCATGGACATCATTAGGGGACCAACAGGACACACTGTTGCGCAGATTCACCGCGACCTTTGGGCGAGGAGAAACAGAAAGCGACACACAATTGGAGGCAGCTGGAGATGCAGGCAAGCAAAGGCTTCGGAAGGTTGGAAGACTATGGTGACGATGACCTGGATGTAACCCCTACCATAAAGACTTTCAACGAGAAAGAGCCGGGCGGCAAACACATGTTCCGCATGAAGAAGAAAAAGATGGACCCCATTTGGGAGACCGTCAGCCTCAACTACGTCGTTCCAGGTCCTGCCAACGAGCTTCACATCTTCGTTCACGATAGCATTGCTCTGCCTACCTCCAAGAAAGCCTACAGCCAACTCACCTTCCTCTGTGAGGGCACCAAACGAAACCTCTCCGAAAAGATCGCCGCAAGTATAATGCAGGAGGACCGTCTTCGAGTTTTGTATGATCCTCACACTTGGAAGGTATTAGAAGTTGAAAGCTTGGATGGAGATAAGCTGGCCAAAGAGGGAATGGAGGATGTGGTTGAGGTATCTTTCGAAGAGACCTCAAGAAAGAAAAGAAGACCGCGAGGCTCTACAGGAAGCAGGCTAGAAGTGGAGGATGAAGAGGAAGAAGAAATTGATAGACTGAGGAGAGATAATGCGGTGTTGCGAAGAAAAGTTAGGAAAGCAAAAGAGGAAGCCAAGAAATGGCACGAAGAATATCTCAAGGCCGTTGGCAAACAACCCTAATGAGTGTCATAGTGAAAACCGCAGTTGTATATCTTCAAAAAGAGAGACAACAATTACGTTCATTTCTGTTCTTGCCTCTTTCTCTTTGATCACTCGGACTTGTTGTTTTGGTTCCATGCTGAGAGTTTGTGAGACAAACTCGAATGAGCCAAGCGAACGCACAAAGAAAGGCACAGGAGACCGAAGTAGCCCGACATGCAAGACAAGGGTTGGGTCATAGAAAGACATAAGAACGCCACCCCCATCGATTCTAGCTTCTCCTTCAGCTTTCCTTCCATTGATGCCCGTAAGTTTCGAGGTGTTATTCCTTTGTATCGCGAGTAATAGAAGTCCTCTACCCGTACCTGCATGTGATAGAAATAACTCAGTTAAACAAACGGTGAGAAAAAGAAGACGAAGAGGAAGAGGAAGAACAAGAAGAACAAGAAGAAGACTAACCAAACCAATCGCTATTTCATAAGCGATAACAGACCCACAGATTCCAAGGTAGGATACCAACCCCACAACCGACATGCCGGAGTAGTCTGTTGCCATCAAAAGACCCCAGATTGCAAATACGTTCACCACCTTATCGCAAAACGCTGTTCGTCAAACTCCAACGATTAGTAATGGAACCTAATAGAGCGAAGCGGGAAGAGAGAGGAGAGACGAGAGAGCGCGAAAAGAGAGGAAGAGAGAAGAGAAGCAGGGAAGAGAACGATGAAGAGAGAAGACACATTGGAGACACGAACCGTCTAAAAACGATCCGAGCAGCGGATCGGCGGAATAGCCCATGTCCCTATGGGCCACCGCCACAATGCCATCCAAGTGGTCCAAAAAGTCGTGAAGGAGGACCAAAAGAAAGGCCGCCCAATGGGCCTCCGCTTTGACGCAGCCCATGATGGGGATGACCAGCAAGGTTCGGCTGAGCGTCACGATGTTCGCCGTGAAGACGAAGTACTCCCTCCCGCTGAGCCGGACGGAGCGAGGGACCCGCTTCACGAGAGGAGTGATCCCTGTTTGCAGCGGAGAGTAGACGTAGAGGTCATACCACTCCACCTGTACAAACAAAAAGCCAAACGTGAGCACAGAAGAATGCAGGAAAGGAAGATGGAGACGGACCATGACGAAAAGAAAGCTTTCTATCCAGAGAAGGATGGCCAAAGGCCACTCTGGCACGGGTTTTTGCTTCAGCTCCTGAAGAAGAACTTGCGGAGTCTTTCTTGGCCGAGCCTCGCCTTTCTTCCCCTCGGCCTCTTCGGGTTGAGCCTGCGCTTTCGTGCTTTCCACCAGTACGTGGCTCATTTTTTTTGCTCACTCGGGTGTACTCTGGGTTCGTGTGTTGTTTTCAAAACGATAAAAATTAAAAAAAAAATAACAAAACGAGAAAAAAAAATACTCTTCACCACGTATGCTACTTTCTTTTAAGGGCGTGAATTAATCAGAAAAACAAACGGGGAATTATATCCTTTTATGTTATCGATGATGTCACAGTTACTTCTAATTATGGAAATTATGACATCATGTATTCCATATAAAAGTTATGATGACGTCAATTCATTATTTTGTCGACAATGCTCATTTTCGGTGTTGTTGCTGCGGAGTTGCGCTGTTGTTCGCTCTTGCTGCGTTCTGTTTGTGGGGCCAGCAGACAGGTTCCCCGAGAAGAGAATTAACCCCCGTATGTCCGAAGTCATTGCCTATCATTGCCTTGCGTCTGGTGGACTCGCAGCACCAGAGGTTCTTGAGGTTGAAGTACCAAAATGTATTAGAACTGTGCATAACTTCTTCATTCTTCAGCTAAAGTTGACAACATTCCGGCGGGTTGCTCTCTTCTTTTTGTGTCTCCACCAAAGGAGGCCTCCTCCAACTGCAAACAATATCAAACCCAGCACCGCCGCGGTGACGCTAAGCGCAGGAATCAACGCATCCGAGTCGTTGTCATCTTTCTCCTCCTCTTCATCCTTCCCTTCGCTGAAGACAATGCTGATGTCAGGATCGAAAAAGATGTTCTCTGACCCAGCAAAGATGATGTCAATGTCCTTTCCCACCAATTCTCCATCCACCAACAGGTTTGGCCCAGCAACCGCGTTGGTGTGTTCGAAGCCCCATTCCTCTTCTTCTGCCAACTCTTGCGAGAAGCTTGGGGGCTGTTGCACTGTAAATGTTGTCTGTTTCATTTACCGTTATCAAAAGAAGAGTAAACAAAGAACGAGTGGGGGTGCGGGAAGGAAGGTAGTTAGATACAAACTTGAACGAAATGAAGGGTGAGAACGGGTTCGTCTCGGCTTCTCATTTTGAACGGAACTTGGTACTGTTTCGGAAGACCATCAAAGTGAAAGACCTCAAACAAAGGGCCGGGAAGAACTGGTCGAGCTAAATAATATCTGTTTGTCCAGGTGAGGGTGAAGTAACGGTCCGGTTCTTCGGTGATGTTGAAGGTAACGGGTGAGTAGTTGCTTATACGCAGGCTATATCGAGCGCTGATGTCTCTCAGCTCTAAAGTCCTATTACTCATCCCATTTCTTTTTGTTTGCTTTGAGTTGTTAGCCATAAAGCAAGGTTCTTGGTAAGAGACGAAACGCACGTGATAGTTAAGTCCGTTGAGTTCTTAGGGATGGCCTCAAATATAATAGTTAGGACAGCGTCTCCAGCGAAGTCGGCAGTTGTCCACCGAAACTTTTTTCTTGGAATAAGTTCCTCAACAACCCAAGTCTGGTTTCGTAGGTCGATAAAAGGGCCGGTGACTGCTTCAGGGGACGTACAGTTCAAGGCCGGCTGTCCTAGAAAAGAAGTGGCACAACAAGAACAGCCAGAGGTCTCCTTTAGACCTACTATGTCCCAACTCCAGAAGTCCTCGGTGCGAATGGTGAGGCCATCGTTGCCCTTGGCATAAAGCTTGAGAGAAGGCTCGTTTGCAGGCCACTGTGCAATAAAATTGTCGCCCTCCAGTTCGACCAAGGCGAGACTCAGCGGAGGCAGCAAGACGCAGAGAAGCCCCAAGATGAAAATTATGATGGGCATGCTTGTTGCTGCCCTTCGTTCTTGTCTTTATGAATTCTATTATTAATGAAACGTGAACGATATTAACTCAACCGAATAAAGCTCGGGCAATGATCGGCAAAGTGTCCTAAGCAATAACACTAGTTTACACATATAAGAACGGACATGTTGCCTATGTGTCGCTAAAGTTGACAACATTGCTTTGGGCTATTCTCCTTGTTTTTTGCATCCACCAAAAGATACCACCAGCGATGGCCAACACTCCAACGAACAACACCACAGCCATGACACTCAGCCCAGCAATCAGCGCCTCTGAGTCATCGTCCTCGTCCTCTTCCTCTCCATCCGTATCATCGCTAAAGAAGATGCTGAAGTCTGGATCGTAAAAGATGGTCTCCCCACCAGCATGCATCACCACAATGTCTTTGCCCACCAACTCCCCATTCACAAAGACATCCTCTCCGGGGATGGGATCCACAATTTCGAAGCCCCATTCATCCTCTTCCTCCAACTCTCTGGATGCACTTGGAGGGTCACTCAGCAAAAATGTGGTCTGCGTGTATGAAGGTTAGCA
This sequence comes from Balamuthia mandrillaris, assembly GCA_031835245.1. NCBI lineage: Eukaryota > Discosea > Longamoebia > Balamuthiidae > Balamuthia > Balamuthia mandrillaris. Next base: position 88,549 of record JAVKOQ010000198.1, read on the forward strand.
CCGTGGACGAGAAATAAAACAATAAAGGCAACAAGAAACAGAATAAAAAAAACTAAGATAAGGAAAAGGGGCATACAGGAGAGAGAAGGGATGAGAGAGAAACGAACTTGAACAAATTCGAGATGGAGGATGGGTTGGTCCCTGCTTTGCATCTTCAAACCAATCTGATACTCCCCAGGCGCACCATTGGGGCTGAACATGCCAAACAAAGGACCTGGAAGCACTGGTCGGTTCAAGTAGTATCTGTTGTACAAGAAGAGGGCAAAGTAACGCTCCGGTTCTTCCGTGATGTTGAATGTCGTCGGCTTGTAGTTGCTTATATGCACGCTGTATCTTAAGCTGTCTGCAGTCAACAGCAAAGTTCGATTTGTCTTTCCATTGCTTGTGCAGCTTACATTAGCATCACAAACACCGATAGGCTCTCTCTACCCTTTTTCTGATTCTTCCTCACTATTTCTCTCTCTCTCTCTCCTCTCTCTCTCTCTCTCTCTCTCTCTCTAAATCATACTTCTTAACATTTAACAAACCTGATGGAAAGACTTGTTGTGTTCTGCGGAACGTCCTCGAAGGTGATCTCCAGAAGAGCGTCTCCAGCCCAGTCCCTCGTGCTCCACCGCACTTTCTGTCGGGGCACAAGCTCTTCCACCTCCCAACTCACGTTTTTCAGGTTGACGGAAGAGCCGGTCACCACCTCCGGCGTGCTGCAGTTCAACACGGATTGTCCCACAAAAGAGGCTTTGCAACAAGAGCAACCGGACCTCTCCTGAACAGCCAACACGTCCCAAGTGAAAAAGTCTTCTGTTCTTCTGTCTCCTTGCTGGTTCTTGGCGTAGAGTTGGGTGGACGGTTCGTTGGCGGGCCAGCGGGCGATGTAGTCCTTGCCCTCCACCTCCACCAACGCCAGGCTCCGAGAAGGAAGGAGCAGGCAACATACAAGCAGCGAGAACACGGAGACAAGCGAAAGAGTCATTGTAAGTATTTTTCTTGTCAAAACAGTTTGCCTTGCGTGAGGCTGTTTTATTGTGTGCAACGGAATAATTTATCCGAAATTAAAAATACAAGAATAAAGGAAAGGATTCTTTAATTATCCTCTGATTTCCTCTTGACAGAGTTTTTTTGTGTGGGTTTTTGTGTTGTTGCCATTGTGGCTGGTTGTGTGGGAAAACTCGTCATTTTCCCTTGCACAAGAGAGAAGAAGAGAAAAGCAAAAGCAAAAGAAGAAATGCCTCCGCACACGCGTGGAATTCTTCTGGAAGGATATTTTTTTTTTTTGCTATAATTCCTGGAAAATTTTTGAAATTTTGGACGGAGAAAAAGAAAAGAAAAAAGAGTGCCTGCTGCTCTTGGGTGGTGTGGTTTACCCCGCCGGCTGAAAAACAAAAGAAAACAAAAAAAAAAAGCGTAGCGGCCAAACTCTGAGCGATGGACGATAAGATTTACGACACCTTGATCAAGGCGGTGCGTACCATTCATTCCGCCAAAGCCACGGCCGAGCAGAGAAGATTGGCTCAACTGGTTACGTATCGTGGTCATCCTCTCACTCCTTGCTTTTTTTTTTTTGTGCTTCTCGCTCTCTCTCTCCTTTGCTGATTCTTTTCCGAAACACAATAGTACTGCGAAGAGTTCAAATGCAAGCAAGAAAACTTGTCCATCTACGGCTTTGCTTTGGCCATGAAACATAACGCGGAGGAGGTCCGCTTCTTTGGGCTGCACTTGGTGGAGCACGTTATTCGTCAACGGTGGGCCGGCATGAGCAGCGAGGACAAACTGTTGATGAAAAAGAACACTTTGGAGTACTTGGCAAAAGTAAGTCTCTCGTTTCCTCTCTCTCTCTCTCTCTCGATCTTCCTCTCTTTCGTTCGTTCTCTTTCTTGACCTTTCTCACTCTCTCTTGCTCCTGTTTTGCCTCGCTTTTGATTTTGAACCACGACTAGGGAACAAAAGCACTGGCAGAAGAGAAGCCGTTCATTAAAGAAAAGGCCGTCTCGTTGGTGATAGATATCGCCTTGCGAGAATGGCCGCAGCACTGGAGCGACTTGTTGGACCTCTTGGTCAAAATTGCTGGACTCGGTGTATGTTTCTTTCGCCTCCTTGTCACCTAACTTACCGACCAAACTCGTTCTTTGTGGCCTATCTGCCGTAACAGGACGTTCAACTGGAGCTCATTCTCATCGCGCTTCGTAATCTGTGCGACGAGATTCACCTGTTCGATCTCCGCCTTACCGATAAGCGAAAGCATGCCTTAGCCAAAGGGCTGAAGGATGCATTGCCTGATGTCCTCACTTTTTTCAACAAGTTTCTCGAGACCCAGTTCACTGTGTACAAGCAGGCACAACAACAGAGCGAGCAAGGAGGTGCACAAGCCGAGGTACAATCTCACTCCCGAGGAAAGAAAGCCACATCCCTTTTCTCACAACTTTTGTCAACAGCAGGATACTTTGCGGAAATCTAAGCACTTGGTCGCAACCGCTTTAACCACATTATTATCTTTCTGTGAGTGGTTGGACATTGACAATGTTGTCTCCTATAACTTTGGCACTATCTTTTGCTCGCTGTTGATGGAGCCTGATTTCAGAATGGTATGCTCTTTTTGATTATCCGTTTTACCAACAATACTAACCTCTTCTTTCAGCTCTCTTGTCAGTGTCTTCTCGCGTTAAAGCTCAAGTCCGGACAAAGACAAGCATACCTCTTTCCTTTTGAGTTCATGGACACCATTTCCGCCGCTATGGCTGTTAAGAAAGATGATGAGGAAGACAATGAGTTCCGTAGAAAGATGGGAGAGGTAATCTTCTTCTGAAGAAGTTCTTAAACATTTGCTTATGCTTTCTTCCCAGTTTTTAGATTCACTTGGGCAAGCGCACTTAGACTCTGAAAATACAGATATTCCTCCTAAATATGATCTGTAAGCTTATTCTTTTCTTCTTGTTCTTCTTTCTTCTTTCTTATTTATTCTTTTCTTCTTCTCCTTCTCTTAGCACTAATGTTGTTGTTTTTTAAAAAAATTGTGGTTCAGGTATTTGCAAATAATGTTAGCGGTTTCCAACTACGAATGTTTGCAAGTGGCTCAATACGGCTTTAAGTTCTGGGTTCGTTTTTTGCAGAACCCTACAATGAAAAACGTATGTCACTCTTCTTTGCCTCTCTGTTTCTCTCCTTCCGGTGCATACTTAACGAAGGGTGTTTCATTTATCAGCAAGCTGCGTTCATTCAGTTGATTCCACAGCTCTTGATGACATGCGGTAACAAGATTGACAAACTCCCATTCGAACTGACAGAAGAGCAGGAGCGTCTGGTGGAACAAATGGGAGAACAGTCACTCTTGGCAGCGATGGAATTTCTCAATAACGAATTTGAAGACATTAACGATTATCATGTTTTCCTTGGGGCCTTTCGGTCTCGCCTGCTTTTGGTGCTTCAAGAACTTGTTGTGTTACAGGTACATTTTATTTTTGTTCTTACTTTTTAATTATTTTGACCGTCTTTGCATTCAGCCCGAAATGAGTTTGCAGTACATTGTGGAGCGTCTGGCGCACATCGTCCAAAAAATTGATGAGCAAGGTGCCAGCGAAAACTTTGTGTTGAGCATGCATCTAGAAGGCGCGATCACCTTCTTAGAATGTGTGAATAGACACATTTCAGAACGAATGCTCAAAGAGGTATCATTCTATATTCGCTTGAACTTCCAATTTTCTTTCTCTGTGATCTTAGACTTTCTGTCCTTCTGCAGAATAATCAGTTTGTAGGTTATGTGGAACAAGCGCTGAAGATTTTATTTGAGTTTAACACAACTGTGAGTATATTTTTTTCGTCTCTCATTTTTCGTTTGCATGCGTTCTTATATTATTCTTCCTCGCCTTCGTGCTCAGCAACCCCAACTCTTGGAATATCAACTCAAAGGATTGCGCAGCTTTACCACATATTACTCTCTGAAGCCGGATTCACTGCACTTCATCTTAGGCAAGGCTCTTAACTTGGCCATGTTCAGAGCGCCAAGTGAGGCCAATGCCGAAGACATGAAAGACTTTTCTGCAAGTACCGTCTCTGCTCGTCGCCAAGCTTGTTGTTGCGTCATTCACGTGTGCAAAGAGACGCCACATTTGTTGCTGGTTAGTTTTTGGCTTTTTCTCATGCTTTGTTGCCGTACTAAAAGAGCTTGTTAACTAGCCCTTCTTCGACAAATTTGGAGAGATGGTGATGCAAATGCAGTCGCAGGTGTTCGACACGGAAAGAATTCTTCTCAACGAAGCCCTTGTTGCTGTCAGGTAACATCATCCTTGATGTGGTTCTTGTTGTCTTAATGACTCAACTGGGTTTTTTTTTTTTTTGAAAAAGCAATGCGATGAACGACTTTGAACAGCAGAGCTTATTTATAACACGACTATTAGAAGAACCGCTGCAAGAATGGCAATCGGAAGTCCTTTCTTCTTGCATCTCAGAGCCGGAAAGCTTGGTTAATTTCTTGGGCATTAGCCAGGCTCAGTTTGAGGCGGTGAAGCAAGGAGAAACCACTATCTCACCTGATCACGAGAAAGCCATACGACGGATGTGTTACATTATCCAAATGTTTAACGTTGTTGCCAAACGAGCAAAACCGACGGAACAAAGAGGACAAACACCGCAACATCCGTTGGCACCACATCTAAAGAAGATACTTCCGAACTTGCTTACCTTTATGAGGAGTTTGCATGCCTTGTGGGCGCCTAACATTCGTGCCACGATTCCTGAAGCTTGTCAAAGAGTATTTGAGCCAGAACAAGATGAGATTGTCGAGTTGCTTGGTAACCTGTCTCTTTGCTGCTTTGATCATACTTTCTCTCCCCTACCCTCTCCGTCTCTGTTCTTTCTTGGAGTTGTTGACATAAATTTAATAGGAAAACCTGCAGCAAAGAAGGTAGAAGGGCAGTCACCTTTCTATTATCAAATGAAGGCTGTACAATCGAGGGTAGCCCTTATGCGGAGAACGAGGTACCTTATGACTGTTATTCTGTTAAAGAATTGCAGCAAAGTTTTGCTTACACTCAATGGTTTTTTTGTTCAGCTACGAGTTGTTAGGCAAACTTGCTTTTCTAGGAGAGCAATTTTATGGGCTTCCTTCGTTGACCGACCTGCTGATCAACTCTGTATTCGCCCATATTGAGCACATTGAAAATCGGCACCTCGCTCTGCTTTTACGTATTTTACTGCTCCACTCTTTTTGAACCGTTTTTTCTAAAGTAACTCACACGTTTTCTCTATATTCTTTTCATATACTTTAGAGCTATTTATTCCGCCGTTCATCAAGAACTGCCCTCAACAGTATTGGCAATCTCTTCTCACCACTTTATTGCCACCCATCTTCACTTTCATTGGCACTCGTCTTACCGAAGGATGGAACGCCCTTCTCTCTCATCAACCTTCTCAACAACAGTACGCCAACTCCTCTTTTCTTCCCTTCTTTGTTTAACAAAACAGCAATCTGAATTTTTTTTGTTTATTTGTAGAAGCGGTTCTGCCACAAGAACCACAACGGAAGCAGAGATCCTGGAGGATAAGACCTTGCGGGATCTTAGCCGCAAGTTTACCTCGTGGCTTTGGGCGCGTATTCGCGTGGAGAAAGGCAAACCTGATCCACTCAACTCTGTTACCTCAATCGCCTTTCTGTTTTCCTCTCCGGTGCGTTTATTCTTTTCTTTTTCGGGCTAAACCTGTTTCTTTAAATTTTTTTCCTGATGGTTTGGGGTTCGATGTGATGCAGGAAATAGCAACGCCAGTGGTCGGCCTGTTGATTTGTTGTTTATCATGGCCTGACTCTGCCGCTTCTCGCCAGGCCGTCAACACCTGTCTTATCCTTGTTCCCTATTTACTTCGTACGCACTTATTCTCTTGTTCTGCTCTTGCCTTCATCGTCTTCGTTCTTCTGCTTTTTCTTCTCACCTCTCTTTCTCTCTGTCCATAAAAATATAGAGCATGAGGCATTCAGTCAGCTGATAGGCAAGGAAATGACGGTCTCCATCCTACAAGCCCTCAACCAAACCTTGGCCCCGGAGGCCTCCCGCTCCTACCTCCAGCTGCTCTGCCAGCTCTACCTCCACCCCAACACCTCCGAGCTGGCTCAATCCGTGCTCTCCTCCCTTCCCGACATCGAGCAGGAGGACTTGGCTGGTTTTCATCGCAGCTTGGCTGGCAAGAAGGAGGCAGGGCAGATGGCGGACAAGCAGCTCGTCCCGCTGTTCCAAAAGGTGTTGGCGCCGATCATGGGCGGCAACAAGCCCAGAAGAAGCATTGGGAACACGTCCGACTCGGCCTTCTTGCAGGCCATACGCGACCAGAAGAAGAGCGGGGCGAACGTTTGGTTTGAGGGCACTGCTGACTTGGACTTGAAACACATTCTCAAGTGAATGAATGGAAGGAAGGACCAACACGTTATTTATTTATTGTTACTGTGTGTGTGGTTGGTACTGAGGAATTATAACAAACAAATAAGTTATGACTGAGGAGGGGCATAAGCTCAGTTTCTTTTTTCTCTTTTTGAAAAGTATTTTACTTGGCCATCATCATCTTGACAAACTCCTCGTAGTTGATCATGCCGTCATCGTCAACATCGGCCTCTCGGATCATCTCGTTCACCTCCTCCTCGGAGAGCTTCTCGCCGAGGTTGGTCATCACGTGGCGCAGCTCTGCAGCAGAGATCTGGCCGTTGCCGTCTTTGTCAAAGACCTTGAAGGCCTCACGGATTTCGTCCTCACCCTCTGCGTCCTGCATCTTCCTCGCCATCATGGTGAGGAACTCTGGGAAATCGATGGTGCCGTTGTTGTCCGTGTCCACCTCCTGAATCATTTCCCGTAGCTCAGCCTCCGTGGGATTCTGTCCCAGCGAGCGCATTACTGTGCCAAGCTCCTTCGATGTGATCTTGCCGTCACCGTCTTTGTCGAACAAGGAGAAAGCCTCCTTGAACTCGGCGATCTGCTCTTCGTTGAGTTGTTCCACCATTTTCGACGTCGTCGTTTGCGCTACTCCTTTTTTTTTACTTTTTGAGGGCTTGTTGTTGTTGTGGGGTAAAAAAACTTTTTCAGCATTAAATTTGGTGAACCCTCAAATATTAATATCGACAAAAAAATTAGCGCACGCAGGTTCCTCCTCCTTGTGTCTCTCTTTCTTTTACTTTGCTCAAACAAAAAAAAAAAAAAACGGTGGCCTGCGGGGGCGGTCCCTATTTTTTTTTACAGCTCGTCCCGGTGGTCGTCCTCCTCAGCAGCGCCTTGAGGCTCTTGTGGTTGCTGGGGCACCTCAACGTTCAGGTCCCTCTGCACCATAGAGTGGATGAGCTGCACAAAGTTGGTGGGATCCTCCAAGTCGTAGCCAGAAGCCAACGAGGCGGTCTCCAACAAGAGAGACACGGTGTGGCGCACGGCCTCGTTGTTGCCATCCTCGCCCTGGTTCTCCTCCACCAACCGGTTGAGCTCGATGACGATGGGGTGGTTGGGGTTCACCTCCAACACGGGCTTGGGCATGAAGCGGCGGCTGCTGCTGTCAGTGGAGAGGGCCTGCGCCTTGATGACCTTCTCCATCGCGGCAGAGTAGCCCCAGCTCTCGGATACCAAGGCGAAGGGGGACTTGGTGAGACGGTTCGAGATGGTGACGCGGGTGACCTTGTCGGAGAAGTTGTCCTTGATAAAAGTCTTGAGGGGCTGCAGGCGAGTGTTGTGATCCACCTCATCGTCCTCCTTGTTGTCCTCCTCCTCGTCCTCAGGCAGCTTCAAGTCTCCCTTGGCCACGTTGGTGAGGAGATACTTGGAGTCGTACTTGTTGAGGTTGGACATGGTGTACTCGTCGATGGGATCCGTCATGAAGAGCACCTCGTAGCCACGGGTGAGCAGCTTCTCCAAGAGAGGGGAGTTCTTGAGGGACTCGGTGTTCTCGCCAGAGAGATAGTAGATCTGCTCCTGGCCGTCCTTCATGCGGGAGATATAGTCGTCAAAGCTGGCAAGTTCTCCTGTCTTGGAGGAGACAAAGCGAAGCAACTTGGCCAGACGGCTGCGGTTCTGCACGTCCTCGATAACTCCGTACTTAATGTTAGTGCTGTAGTTCTTCCAGAACGTGCTGTACTTCTCCTCATCGGTGACCAACTCCTGGAACATGGCGATGG
>JAVKOQ010000199.1:0-96126 GCA_031835245.1 Balamuthia mandrillaris
TGCCCTCATCCCTGGCAAGGCAGTTCCAAGCCCTGCAGACCAGAGGGAGGCGAAGCAGATCCACCACGTCGTCCGTCAGGTGGGAGAACACCTGCAACAGCATCTCAGGTGGAAGGGCCTCCACCGCCACCAACGGAAAAGACTCGCGGGTCGCGCACGACGTCATGAGGCGGTACCGCACTTCTCTTGTTGTGCACTCCAGAGAGCATTTAATGGCCAAACCTTGCAAATGGAAGAAGAAGAGAGAGAGGGATAAACAATAAGCAGAAAACAAGTTAAAATGTGTGTCACTGCTCTTTTTTTTTTGGATGATGATTGAAATTTAATGTGAAAAGATAGAAAGGCACAACACAAGAGGGTGCTACCAGTTTTGTGGTTGACAAGAAAACAAAACCAAAACGAGAGAGGAGATGGATGGAATTGAAAAATAAAATTCAAGGCAGATAGATCACCAAAAATAAAATAAAATAAAATAAAAATCAAGAAAAAATCAAATCCAGAGATGAGGTTCTTTTTTTTTTTTTCAGACCAAATTAGATTTTGAAGGAGAGAAGACGAAAATCAACAACAAGAGGCAACAATCAACAATCAACAACAAGAGGCAACAAGGAAAAAAAAAACAACAAATCGAAAGGCAAGAAATATTCCCTTGCAGGTGGAAGGTGGAAGGAAGGAACAAAAAATATAAAATAAATAAAAACAAATAATCTTTTCAACAAAACAAAACAAAAAACTCAAGGCTAGTCTCTCTCGTACGTACCCCTAGCTTTTGAATATACGGCGCAAACACAACTCTGCTGTGTGTCGGCTTTGCTGTGTTCCGTTTTTTATTTGTTTAGCTCAACTATTTTTCTTTTCTCTCTTTTCTCTCTTTTCTCTCTTGTCTCTCTCTCTCTCTCTCTTCTTCTACTTGCTTGTCTTTTTTTCTTTTTGGGGAGAGAAGGTACGACTCCGCGCAGGGCAAAGCCGGTTTGTTTTGTTTCCATCGCTAAGCTTTCGATTCGTGCGCGATAATTGATCAGTTTTAGGTAAATTTTTCAGCAATTTTCGCCCAAAATTGATCGGTGAGGACGTCAACTGTCCGTTTCCAGGATACCATTTACACGAGGAATTTACGAAATGAAGTAACCATGGAAATATTCAAGTTTCATGTCGTCACGTAAGGTAACGGTGACGTGGTCGGATGAAGTGACGTCAGCGTTCCGACGACGTGAGTATTGTCGACACGAATAAAAATCGAATGAAAAGAAAGAAAAGAAAGAGAGAAGAAAGGAAAAGAGAAAGAAGAAGAAAGGAAGAGAGAGACAGAAAGAAAAAAAAAAAGAGCAAGCGCCAACAATAGAGGTTGAATGAACCGACCATAACAACAAAAAATAGAGGAAGGGAGAGAAACACAAGACAAAGCAAAAACCTAACCAAGTCAGGAAAAAAAAGGGGGTAAAAAGATCAGAGTTACATGAACCACGATTTGCGCCACAAAGATAGGTACCCGTTTTACTACTCCAAAGCTAAGAGAAGGACGAGCAACGGCAACATCGAATTCAACGTGACCACTTTCGACGACGACGACCACCACGACCCAGAGGCCTACAACACCCACAGCATGTTCTCCAACAACAACAGCACCAGCATAAACATCCCTTCGAGCGCCTACTTTTCTTCCTCCTCCTCCTCTTCCTCCCTTCCTTCTCCTTTTGGGCGTTCTGCCTCCTCCTCCTCCTTTCTTCGCAACGGCAACTCTCTCTTTCGTCGTTTTCCTCGTCTCTCCCTCTTCCTCCTGCTTCTCCTGGCCCTGGCCCTGCTCTCCTTTTTCCTCTTCCTCTTTGCCTCTCCTTCTCCTCCTTCCTCCGCCTTCAATGGCGGCTCCTCCTCCGAACGAACCGCCTCTGGTCTGTCCTGTCGGTATCCCCTGCAGCAGGCCTTTCACAAGTACACGGCGGAGAGCGGGCACTATGAGATTGCCATCATAGCGGACATGGACGTGGCCTCCAAGGTGAGCCCCAACGAGAACAGCTGGCGGAGCATCATGAAGAAAGGCACGCTGTATCGGGACCCCACCTCTGGGGCTTACTCTGTTTCTTGGAACAAAGAGGTAACGCCTTCTCTTCATCTTCTCTTTGTCCCTTTCTCTGTCTAGGTCTCCTCTCTTTGTCTCTGTCTCTCTGTCTCTCTGTCTCTCTGTCTCTCTGTCTCTCTGTCTCTCTGTCTCTCTGTCTCTCTCTCGCGGTGTTTTTTCCTCGTCAAACAACAAAAATTACTTACCAACAAAAACAAAAACAAAAGATCGAATACTCCACAAAGTTAAACGAAGGCGGAAGAGCATTTGAACTGTCCGACTTGGCTTTCTTTGATGGCAAATTGTACTCCTTCGACGATCGTACCGGAGCCGTCTTTGAGCTGCTGGAAGAGAAGGCCGTTCCAAGACACGTTTTGATGGAAGGCAACGGCAGAGCGGGAACCAAAGGCATGAAGATTGAGTGGGCTTCTGTAAAAGATGACCTGCTCTATGTTGGAGGAACTGGCAAAGAATGGACCACCCCCGAAGGAGTATGTTGATTGTTATCTTCTTTCTTTCTGCTTTCTTCGTTCTATAACTCATCATTTTTGTACTTGTTGAAAAATGAAAAAAAGGAATTTGTGAACAACGATCCACTTTGGGTTAAGACGATCGACAGGACTGGACACATTCAGTACTTGGACTGGACCGATGTCTACCAGTCCATGCGAATAGCCACCACCACTACTTTTCCTGGGTTAACTTCTTCGCTCTCTCTCTCTCTCTCTCTCTCTCTCTCTCTCTCTCTCTCTCTCTCCTTCTCTCCGATTCTCATCTATCAACAACAGTTATATATGGCATGAAGCTGCTCGTTGGAACGCTGCACAAAGGAGATGGTACTTCTTTCCAAGAAGGGTGAGCAGGCTGCCCTACGACGATGTGTTGGACGAAGAGCGTGGCTCCAACATTGTCTTTAGCATGAACGAAAATTTTGAGGACTTGCAGCAAACTACTATTGGCGTATGAATTCATTCATTCTTCTTCTTCTTCAGTCTCTCTCTCTCTCTCTCTCTCATTTGCAGTTCTTTATTATTAACTTTTATCAAAAAATAGGAATTAATCGTAACGCATGGGTTCTCCTCCTTCCAGTTTATCCCGTGGCGAGAGGATGAGGTTGTGGCCCTCAAAACGGAAGAATTTAAAGGCTCCATCTCAACATGTACGTTCTTTTTTTTTTTTTGTTATTACTTCTCCTCTCTCTCTCTCTGGCTCTCTCTCTCTCTCTCTCTCTCGTGTAACGGTTCTTCTCTCTTTTTCATTTTGATTAAAAAACAGATATAATGGTGGCTCGGTTGGACGGCACCATTTTGATGGATGAACAACTGGTTTCTGGCGTCAAGTAACCTCTTCTCTTCTCTTCTTGTTCTTGTTCTTCTTGTTGTTGTTGTTGTTGTTGTTGTTGTTGTTGTTGTTGTTGTTGTTGTTGTTGTTGTTGTTGTTGTTGTTGTTGTTGTTGTTGTTGTTGTTCTTCTTCTTCTTCTTGTTCTTGTTCTTCTTGTTCTTGTTCTTCTTCTTCTTCTTCTTCTTCTTGTTCTTGTTCTGCTTGTTCTTCTTCTTGTTGTTGTTCTTGTTGTTGTTGTTGTTGTTCTTCTTCTTCTTCTTCTTCTTCTTCTTCTTCTTCTTCTTCTTCTTCTTCTTCTTCTTCTTCTTCTTCTTCTTCTTCTTCTTCTTCTTCTTCTTCTGTCTTGCTTCTTCTTCTTCTCTCTTTTAAACTGATCCTATTATTTTGATTTATTTATTATACAGGTTCGAAGGAATCGAAATTATTTAACTTTTTTAAAACAAAAAAGTAAGATAGAAAGGCTTTATGTCTTTTCTTTCTCTTTCTCTCTCTCTCTCTCTCTCTCTCTCTCTCCCTCTCTCTCTCCTCTCATTTATTGAGTGCTTCGATTGGGCAAGGCTTGTTCTTGAAGCATGGCGTGGAACCAAGGCTTGCGGGAGAAGGCCACAAAGTCGGCCAGTTGCGATTGCTTCACCTTGCTGAGGTACCGCTTGTGCTGGCACTTTTGAAGCCACATCTTACATTCCTCCTCATCGTTTGCCACTTTTTGTTTTCGTGTGAGAGAGAGAGCGAGAGAGAGCGAGAGAGAGAGAGAAGCAACGAACCAGCAGCAACGCGCGCCATACAAAAGTAGCTCCAAACATCCTGCTGAGCGACGCAGTGCTTGAGCTTCGCTCGGGCCTCCTCCAACAAGGCCGCATGCTTCTTCACGGCCGCCTTCTCCGCTTTCCGCTGCTGCTGCACCACTTTGGCTCCCACGACGGCCGCCTCCTTCTTATCCTTTTCTTTCTGCTTCTTCTTCATCGCCAACATCAGCTTTTTCTTCTCCTTTTTGTTGTGGTTGTTGTTGATGTTGTTGGAAAGAAGAAAAGAAGGAGGAAGAATCGAAGGAATTGGCACGTTGGCGTTGTCTAAAGTTTTTCTGGCTTGAAGGACGAGGAGCATGGCCCAGTTGCAGAGAGTGAGGTTGTCACAGTTGTCGAGGTTGTAGGAGGCCAAGTACTTGCTGTAGGCCTCCGCAAAGAGACGTTCCTGCACGTCTTTGTTTTGTATCTCGGCTTTCTCGCGCAGCGCATCTAATTGTTCAATTTTTTTAACTTGTGAGAAAGAGAAAGAGAAAGAGAGAGAGAGAGAGAGAGAGAGAGAGAGAGAGAGAGGAAATAAAGACCAGCCCAGTTACTTAAAATGACAGAGTCCTGAAGAAGAGACACACAAATGGCATACTTTTCGAAGCACGTATCAAACAATTTGTTTGCTTCCTGGTTTTTTTTTTCTTTGAATATCAAGAAAGAAGAACAGTAAAAAAGTAAGAAAAATACACAAACCTCGTAACAATGTTGTTGGATTTTGGCATTGGCATGTTCTCTAAGCGCATATGCCCAATTCTCTGTCAACGAGTGCGTTAAGTGGGAGGAGCAGCACGCCAAACTAGCCTCATACTTGGTATAGGAGAGCTCAAACAGCTCATCTGCCATGGCCGCCTCGTGCAGCCCCGAATTTGCATAGTCCCTCAGCAGCACGGCCCACGTGCAGAGCGTCACGCTCTTCTCGCGCGGCGCGTATTCGAGGGCGATTTGGTAGGCGGCTGCATAATGTAGGGCCGCTGTCTCGAAGCAGACCCGCAGCGTGGCTGCTGTGCCTTCGTAGTGCTTTTGATAGAGAGCAAACTATTTTTGTGGTACGAAGAATAGATATGAGGGGAGAATACAAGTGGAGGAGCCAAGACAGCGGGAGCCAAGACAGCGGGAGCAGCAGAGAAGAAGAAATGAAAGAGAGAGAGAGAGAGAGAGAGAGAGGAGATAAGAAAAAAGCAGGGATGTAACCTCATGAAGAACGCTCGCTCTTTTGATGATCAGCATAAACAGTTCGGTGGGATTTGTGACCTCGAAACTAAGGGCAGAGTGATACTCCTCGGAGCAGATGAGCTGCAGCGCCGTCATCTCTCTAGTGTTGTCGAGCTCTTCCAACAATACAGGGTCGTCTTCGTTCTTTGGGAACTTTTCCTTTAGTCGATCTCCCCAAAGGGCATATGTGTTGTAGGTACGCTCCTCCACAGGAACTTGTGGTAACGCTGCTTCGGTCTTTCCTGCCTCCTCGTCGTCGTCATCGTCATCGCCATTATCTTCACCCTCGTTGATTGCATCTTCCTCTTCTTCGTTTTGCGCTGTTGCTGCTGCCGCGTCTTCTTGGCTGTCATCAGCAGGCGACTTGTCTGACGTTCGAAACAGATATCCTTTCTCTATTCTGTTTATTTGTGAAAGACAGTTTAACAAAAGATGAAAGCAGAAAGCAGAAAGAAGCTGAGAAGAAAGAAGAAAGAAGAAAGAAGAATGAAGAATGAAGAATGAAGAAAGAAGCAAGAAGCAAGAAGCAAGAAGCAAGAAGCAAGAAGCAAGAAGCAAGAAGCAAGAAGCAAGAAGCAAGAAGCAAGAAGCAAGAAGCAAGGAAAGATGCGTACCTTTTGCGGAGCATAAAAAGTTCTTTCCAGGAGGTGGCCACATGAGAGATGGGAGGCAGCTGACTGCGTGGCCGCCTCCACAAGCACTCAAACCTTTTGTACAACGCCTTGTTGTCATTCTTGCTATTGCTTGCTCTTCTTCGGCCTCCTCTTCTCTCTTCTCCTTCTTCTTCTCCTTCTCTTTCTTTAGTTGTTGTCGTGGTCGTCGTTGTAGTTGATGTCTCATCAGATGTTTTTTCTGACTTTGGATTTTGATTCGATGGAGGAAAATCGTAGCCATGTTTCATGATTGTCATAAACTCGACTGGGTCTTTGTTGTTTCGTGACGAAGAAGAAGAAGAACAAGAAGAAGAACAAGACGAAGTGGACAAACGCAGCAAAGAAGAAGGAGAAGAAGAAGCAGAATAAAAGGAGTCCTCAGGGTCTTGGAGTTGATGATGGTACCACTCCTTGAGGTAGAGATCCCGCCAAGCGCCGTCGTCATCGCTGAGGTCTTTGAAGTAGCTGTTGACCTGACGAACGGTGAGGCGGTCCTTGGCTCCCAAGAAAGACAGCACGAACAAGTTCAGCTCCGCAGGCAAACCCAATCCAAGGCCCTCTTGCAGCATCCCTCTTTCTTTCTTTATCTCTCCGCTCTCGCTACCTTTAAGAAACACAATATTTTGCAATAAATTTTGCAGTTTTCCCGATTTATTGCTACAAAAGGGAAATTTTCAACGTATTTTCCGATATTTCATCAAATTAATAAATTCAATCAGTTGGCCACGTCACATTTTCCTAAAATAACCTTTCTGACGTCATACAGTTGGACAATATCAGTGCCTCTCCGTGGTACGGGTCTCCCGACTTTCAGCGGTAACGGACAGTGAAAACTGGATCCTGCGTTACGGTCGGGGGATTTCCCCCGTTGCAACATTCTTATAGTTTTTATTTTTACATTTCATTTTCCTATCTCTCTCTTCTCTCTTCTCTCTCTCTCTCTCTCTCTCTCTCCCTCTCTCCCTCTCTTCTCTCTTCTCTTCTGCTGACTGTTGTTTCAGAAATCGTTTTGCTCACTTGTTTTGTTGTTGTTGTTGCAGCGTCACGAGAGGATTACGGAACCGCCTCTCCCTCGCCAACAATGCTCGCTGGTTGAGCTTCTTGTCCTTCTCCAACTGCGCCAAAACCTTGGTGGTGGCCATCTTCCGTATGTCGTTCTTTTGTCGCTCCAGGTCCTTTACTCTCTTCTTCTCTTCCATCTTCATTCTCTGAAGCTGGCTTTTTCTTTGTCGTTGGCGATGTTGTTTATGAGGTTGAGACAATGGCGCTGAAGTTTGAGCAAAAGAGGAGGCACGTCGTTGGCACTGGAGCTGTTCCGCTCTTCGAAGCAAATCCTTCATTCTCGATTCATACTTGCGGAACGAGAGCTGATCTGCGTCGAGTTCTTTTTGGAGCAAACGTTCCTTCTCCTCCGCTTGCAAAAGCTCTTTGTCCTCTCTCTCCTTTTGCTTTTGCTGTTCCTTCTCCTTGGTGGTGTCTCTTATCTTTCGGAAGTAGCTGAAACGAGCGGTTGGATCGGAGTTGTTGCGTTGTTTTCGTTTCATCTCCTCTTCTTCTTCCTTGATCGCCTTTTCTTCCTCTTCTTTTTGTTGTTGTTTAATTTGTTGAATCTCTTTGCGTAGGTGCTTCATTTTTCTCTCCAACTCCTCCGTACGTCTCTTTAACGTCACCAAACGATAACGCTGGATGAAGAGAGCATAGTTAAGAAGATGTTGCGGATGTTCCATGTCCATTTGTACGCTTTGTTTGAAGTAAAACTCTGCAATCTTGATACAGTCGTGCTTTCTTCTTCTTGTTCTTCGTTCATCTTCTTCATATCCTTCGTCATCATATTCGTCCTTTTCTTTTTCTTTTTCTTTTGTTCGTCGAGAAAGACGAGGAGAGTGATGAGGAGATGAAGTTGGCGTCTTTGATAATGAAGGAGAGATCAAAGAAGAGGAAGAAGACTGAGTAGAAGTATCGTTCGAATTCCAATAGAAGTCATCGTCAGCCATTCCAAGGAGCATACAAGCATAGTTGTTGCAAGAGAACGGATCAGGAGGAGGCACTTTGATGGCATAAATATAGAACCACTCGGCTTCCTCATAGGCATTCAGATGGTAGAAGAGAAAGTCAGCGTAAGTGCGAAGAAAGTCATTGGAGAGCTCGTTAAAGTTGGAGCTGGAAGTTAGCTCCAACGCGCGAAGAAAGTGATCCTCGGCTTCATCCAAGCGGTTGACGTGCTCCAGGAAGAGAGCGTATTTGAAGAGGCTGCTTGTGTTCTCGGGTTCGCATTCTACAGCTCTGTTTTGTTTCAATTTCAAATTGTTAGAGGGATCCCTTCTTTGAAAGAAATAGAGAAAGCAAAAAAGGAAGGAAGCAGAAAGCAAAATATAAAAGTTACCTCGTATAAAAATGTTCCGCTCTTTCTAAATTCTTCTTTCCTCCACTCACCAACAACGCATCCGCCAAGTTACACAGCGTTGTTGGATTGTCCGCAGCTCCGCACCTCAACGCCTTCGTGAAATGATCCACCGCCAGTTTGTTCAGGTGTCGACACTCGTCTTTGTCATTAGTGATAGTGGCTGCTTTGGCACTGAGCACCCAGCCTTGAGCGAAATGGACCATGCTCGTGGTTTTGACTTTCTCGACAATGCGTTTGAGGTCGGTTTCCTCGAGGGGGTAGGTGTAGTTGAATACTTGGGAATTCGTGAAGAGGGATTGCACCGTTTTGGAGAATTCGAGTCCCACTATTTGTTTGTGTTGTTAGGTGAGAAGAGAATTTGTTTAGCACGTGCAATAAAACAAAACGAAAGGAGAAAAAGAAGAGGAGTCTGTACCTTTGCGAACAACTCGAGAAAACAACAGACACCGACCATCTCTATTGAAGGGCGACTGAACCGAAATATACTTCTTCAAGTCAAACTCCAAACTGCGTTCGTAGGAGCTCAAACACTGTCCATCGTACTTCTTTAACAGCTGTTGCTTGATATTGACCTCCCATACCTCTTTCGACTCCTCGTTGTTGCCAAAAATGAGGTTCAGCCATCTTACAACCTCTTTCTTCAAGGACTTGTCTCTAGGTTGAACCAGCGCGCGAATCTTTCTTCTCATGACTTGCCTCAGTAGCGATTTGATGACTCGGGTGACCATCTCGAATAATAAATACCAGTTCCACATTTCTGCATAGTCTTCTTCTTTGCCTTCTTTGTTCTTGTGTTGTGTGTCTTCTCCTTTCGTTTCTTGTTGAATGAGTTGACCCATTAAATGACGAATGCGACCTAAATAACGAACGTTGATTCCCCATTGATGCATTGACTCTATCAATAGATAGTTGGATGGTTCGTGGCGTCGAAGTCGACTGGTAAAACCAGGCACCAGTTCGTTCTTTTTTGGAAAAGAGAGAGAATAGAAAATGAGACACGAAGAGACAACAACAAAAAGAAGAAAATAATAGATACCTCGAGAAAAGCAGTAGCTTCTGCTACTTCGGAATTGTGTTCCATGGGGTTATGCTCGAGGATAAAGTAGGAGAAAGCATCAGAACAAAGCGGAATAGGATATTTCTTTACCAACTCTGGACGTAACAGCCTAAACAGATGCCCGCACTTTATTCTGCATCTCAGGTAGGTAAGACTTTTGTTGCGAGAGAGAATAGATAACAGGGGGAGAGAGAGAGAGATACCCCGGCTTTGGAGTTTCTGGAGGAAAGACTCGAGCAACGTCCAGCAAGTATATGCGACCATCCTTGTTAATTAACACAAGAAAGATGAGATGATAACGAGAGAAGAGACAAAAGAAGACAATGTACCGTGCCGATATGTGCTTCCAAGTCAACCGGAGTATAGAAGGAGACAGCATTATCTGGAGGTCCAAGCTTATGCGCTTTGAGATTCAGTTTCATGCCTGCCTGCTTTATGCTTCTGTGAATCTTGGGGTTATAGTGAACCTTTTATGTCGTAAAGAAGGAAGAAGTAAGAAGCAGTGGAAGAATGAGCGAGAGGGAGAGAGAGAGAGAGAAAGTGAAAGAAAGAACGCACAGTTCGTCCCGCGTCCGGAGAGCCATACTTCAACGTTTGTGAACTTATCGGTAATCTTGACATTGCTTTTGTTATTTATCAGTGTGAGGAGGTTTTTTGCGCGAAGAAGAAAGATAGCCTAACCTTGCAACCTAAAGCCACGATAGTCCACAAGGACCATCATCGGATAATGCAGCTCCTCCAATCCCAAGTTGAACAGATATCCCATTGCCAACAGCTCATTGGCCGCTACTTTGGCCGCCTCCTCCGTTCCATCATAGAGTCCTTTGTGGTTCAACGCAAACTTGAAGTAAATGTCTTGTACCAAGTACTTCTCTCCGCCGGCAACGCCAGAGCCAAGAATGGGCTGGATGGTCTTTTGGTGAGGAGGAAGGTAGACTTCTGCAATGATGATCTTGCCGTAGCTTGTGGCGGAGGCCACAAAGTCGTGAGCCAGAGAAGCGAGTTTTTCGTAGGCTCTCATGCGAACCTCTTTCTTGGCGTCAATTGGGAGTGATCTTTTTGTTTGTGATTAAATAAGAGGAGGAAGGATAAGCAAGAAGAAAGGCAGCAAATGTACCTAACGGTATGAACAGCCTTTTGAAAGCGTTCGTTCCATCGAAGAGTACTGCTCTTTCCAGCAGCAACGCCAACCATCTGCTGATTCTGCTCGCTTCCCTTGTCCAATCCAAGTTTCTCTCTCAACAAGTACCGAATGCCTCTGTCCTCCTTTTCCAACTCGCAAAGAATGCTTCTCAGCTCTTCAGCGCTTAAACTGTGAAGCTTTTCGTTCAAGTCTGAATGACTTTGGGTTGAGGCCGTTAACATGTCTTTCGAATTTCTCGAGGTGAGAAGAGAATTGTTGTTGTTCGCTTCTTCTTTGTTATGCCGCACTAACCGAGCAACGGTTTTTTGGTTGTTGAGGACTGGCATTTCTTGTTCTTCTTTTTGTTGATGTTTTGATGCTTCTTCTTTATCCTGTTCTTCGTTGGAAATGATGTATGTTTTGGGAGTGTCGTTGTTGTCTTTTATTTCTGTCGTGAAGGAAGAGGAATAAGACGATGCAGTAGACGTTGACGTTTGAACCTTTGTTTCTGAGGACGACAGTACTAAGTTTTCAGCGTCAGAAGCTTCGCTGCTTTGTAAAGACACATCATCTGTATCACTCAACTCATCTTCTTCCGCTTCTTCTTCATATTCTACATCATCCTCGTCGTCGTCGTCTTCTTCTTCTGGATGAAACCCTTCTGCATCACTTTCATATGGAGAAGCAAGTCCTGTAGTCAAAAGTGAAGGGGTTACATACTGCTCACTAAACGAACGTCGAGAGACAATCGGTGATGGGGCGTCTTCTCCTTCTTCTCTTCTTTTTTCTTGTTCTACTGCTGGTTGTTGCTCCGCTTCGGTGTAAGTGCTTAACAACGCAAAAAACTGTTTAGATGCTGTTTGTCGCCTACTCTTTCGTTTTTCTTTCTCGTTTGCTTCCTCTTTATCACTCTTCTCTGTTGTTTTGTTGTTGCCTTTCGTTCTTTGATTTCCTAACAATAAACGATGTTGCTGTTGCGGTTGATGTTGTTGCTTCAAAAAGTTGTTGTTGTTCACTAAAGGCGACCGAAAAACTTGTTTTGCTAGAGCTTCGGCGTCCTCTTCTGATCGCTTTTCTTCTGTTGTCTTGTTTACGCTCTTCGATTTCTTTTTCTTGGTTGTCTTCGTTTTCTCCTCACTCTTTGTCTTCTTCTTTTTCTTCTTTTTCTTTTCCACTTCTCCCTTCTGTTTCTTTGTTCCTTTGGGCGCTTTCTCTTCCCTTCCCGCGTCTTTTATGCTCTTCTCAGTAACATATCGATAAACGTAAGACGCCGTGCGATGCTCTCTGGTGGGGTTGCTGCTCTCTTCTTCCATCGAAGAAACCAACGAAGCCGAAGAGGAAGAAGAGGAAGTAGTTGCTGTTGTTAAAGTTGGTGTCGACAACGTTGCTGTTCTCATTCTCGAGAGAACCTCTTCGGCTGAAACCGCTCTATACATCCCTGCCTCCAGCTCCTCCAACAGATCGGCAGAGGACTCCACCTGCTCTCTCTGCTGCTGCCGCTTCCTGGCAAAGTGAAGTCTATAGCCTTCAACGTCGTCCTCCTCCACAACGGCCTTGTCCTTGCTGCTGTCTCCTCCTCCTGCAGCTTCTTCCATGGCAACTTGTCTAAAAACAAAGCTTTCCCCATCATCCCCTTCATCTCCTTCTTCGTCATCATCATCATCTTCTTCCGATACTTCTCCGTCTATTTCTCTTTCTCTTTCTTTTTCATTCGTCACCTGCTTTTCTTCTCTCTCGGGTGTCGTCAAGGTAAACGTCGGCAGCGAAGTAAGAGCAGAAGTGGCAACAGAAGACGAAAAGTTGGGAGAAGACGCGACGACGGAGCGAGAGCGAGAGCGTGAGCGAGAGTGCCGACCTTCCTCTTCCTCCTTCTCCCATCGCTCTCGAATGGCGGCGCGACGCTGGGCAAAGAGAACGTTGTCCGATGCCCCAGCTGGCTCCGCCCCCTTGCGTGCGCCCAGGCCTCGAACATAGCGAGGGATCAGCGGGCAAACGTGCAGCCAAGTGCTGGAAGCGGTCAACAACATCCTCCGCAGCGGCTCATCTTCTTCCTCCTCTTCGGCTCTGGCAAAGAGATCTTTTGTCTGTTTGATGGGCCTGCTCAGTTTATCCTTGGCGTTTGGGTTGTGCTCCACCTCATTGCCGGCAATGATCGAAAGCTTCCGGGCGCGTTGTCGTAGCTCCGAGTGCATGACCTGACGTAGAGAGACTTTCTTCTTCCTTTCTTTGTGTTTTATTTGTAGACATAATTTATGTCGACTTAATATCATTTTCAAATCGCCAATGAAAAATCAAAAGAGTAATTGATATTGATTGTAGACATCTCGAACAGAGAATCTCGTAGGTTGACTCGGTGGGTGCAGGAGTCGACAGAAAAAATGCAATCGAAAAAATTGTCCCGATGAAAAAATGAATTCCCCGAACGTGGAGGACCAATAGGGAAATTAAAAAAACGCCGAGCTAATCCACATTTCCAAGTGGTGAAACAAACGCCCGTTGGTTGGACCAAATACAAAAAGCAAAGTTCTCTCTGTCCAACTCGCTCTTTCCACGCACACACACACACCACAACCACCACCACCACAAGCCAAAACCAAAGCCACTCGGTATACCATGCAACAAGCGGAGAGCGGGGTGAAACTGCAGTACAAGCCTCTGGGCAACACCGGCCTTATGGTCAGCGAGCTCTGCCTCGGCGCCATGACCTTTGCCACCACCGGTTCGGCTGTGCTGCTTTTTGCGTTTACTCTCTCATGTGGTTTTATATGGTGGGTTAACGTAGAGGAACATAAACAAAAAAAAAAACGAACAACAGAGAAAGGGGTGTGGGGTATGCCGGCTTCCAATGAGGAACAGAGCCATGCCATTTTGGACCGGTTCGTGGCTGCTGGGGGCAACTTTATCGACACTGCCGACGTGTACGGCGAGTCTGAAGAGGTGAGTGCTGCTCTACCTCTTGTCCGTGTCCTTTTATTCTGCCTCTGCTTGTTGTTGTGGTTCTTCTTGTTCTTTTTCTTTCTCCTCTGCTGCTTGTTCTTGTTCTTGTTCTTGTTCTTGTTCTTGTTCTT
This sequence comes from Balamuthia mandrillaris, assembly GCA_031835245.1. NCBI lineage: Eukaryota > Discosea > Longamoebia > Balamuthiidae > Balamuthia > Balamuthia mandrillaris. The sequence goes on from JAVKOQ010000199.1 coordinate 13,707, forward strand.
GTTCTTGTTCTTGTTCTTGTTCTTGTTCTTGTTCTTGTTCTTGTTCTTCTTGTTCTTCTTCTTCTTCTTCTTCTTCTTCTTCCGTTTGTTTTTTTCTTTTTCTCACGGCTTCAAAAACAAAAAGGTTCTGGGCCGTTGGTTGGTAAAGCAGAGAAGAGAGAGTTTGGTCATTGCGACCAAGGTTCGAGGCCGTAACGGCCCTACCGTCAACGACGTCGGACTGAGCAGGAAGCACATCTTCGACTCAGTGGAACGCAGCTTGAAGGCTTTGCAAACTGACTATATCGACTTATATCAGGTTTCCCTCGCTCTTTTGTTGTGTTCTCTCCTTATCTTGTACTTCTGCTCTGTTTCGTCCGTTTCGTCTGTATCGTTCGCGTTCATACTCATCAACATGAGTTCCTAAAGGTACATTCATGGGATATAAGCACACCATTGAAGGAGACGTTGACGGCCTTGAATGACCTCGTTCGCAGCGGCAAGGTCCGTTACGTTGGCATCTCCAACTACTCAGGATGGCAGCTACAGAAGGCGAAAGATATCTGCAAACATTTGGACTATGCTCGTATGCTCTTCTCATCCTTTATCCTCGTTCTTGCTGTGCGTTCTTGCTGACCTGATTGAATACGAAACCAGCTATTGTGAGTTTGCAAATCCAGTACAGCCTTTTGTGTCGTTGGACCGAGTGGGAGCTGCTTCCTGTCTGTAAGAATGAGGGCGTGGGCGTCTTGCCTTGGTCTCCTCTCAAAGGTTTGTTTTCGTCTCTTTTGCTTGTTTGTTTTTGCGTCCCGTCTCATTCTTTCTGTTTTTTGTGAAACAGGAGGATGGTTGACTGGCAAGTTCAAGCGCTCTGAAAAGAGCGTGAAGGAAGAGGCCACTGGAAGCCGTGTTGGATGGGCTCAAAACGTTGGATGGTAGAACCTTCTCTCGCCTTTATGTTTGTTTCATTTTCTTACGAATGATGTTTTCTTTTTTAAAAAAAACATAGGGAGCAAACAAACGTGGACAGTTTGGACAACGAGCACACATGGAAAGTGTTGGAGGTCCTCAAACAAATCGCGGAGAGCAAGGGAAAGAGCCAAGCCCAAGTGGCCTTGCGTTGGTTGTTGCAAAAGCCCACCGTCACTTGTCCCATCATTGGAGCTAGAACACTTGCTCATCTCGAAGATAACTTGGTACAGTTTATTCGTTCTTAATATTGCTCTTCTTGTTCTTCTCGTTTGTCTGCTTTCGGTTGGCAGTTTGCTTCTCTTTCTATTCAGTGAGTTCTTCTCTGGTGGGCTAACAACAAAAAAATAGGGAGCTGTTGGATGGAGTCTGACCGAGGAAGAGATGAAGCAACTGGATGAGGCCAGCGCCATCGAGGTTCCTTATCCTTGGGGCATGTACTGGAACACCGCCAGGGACCGTTACTAAGACAAAAAAACCAGATTGCTTGTCCTGCCGACACGTATCGTGGATGAGTTCCCCACGTTGAACATACCCCATGTTGCATAAACATTTGCACCATAGTTTGTCTTTCATTCCTCTCCGGGGAAGCTACTCAGAAGACCACTAACAGAAGGAGAATGGAGATGCCCTATCCTACAAACAGCAAGAGTTCCTTTAGTTGTTTTCATTTAGCAGGAGACAGAGCGGCAAGGGCGGGCAGCGAGTCGATGCCATAAACGGAGAGCGCGGCCGTTTCAGCAATGTTTCTTCCCTGAAGGCGATTCGCTTCGTCCAGGTACTCTTTGCCCATCAAGCGTTGAGCCCATCGTATCAGCATGGATATCACAGCCACTGCGTGCGTGCGGAAGCGTTGAGCAAAAGCAGGATGATGGGTTGGTGGGGGTGGAGCGAACCTTCAACGCCAACCAGGTCCGCAATGGAGCGGAGGAGCACAAGGCCAAAGGGGACGTCCTCCTGAAAATACCGGTGATGCGGGTCCAACGTGTACAATCCCTTTGCTGTCTGCTTCAACGGCGTTCTTCAAACACGCACACACCACACCATGTTAGCTCTTTCTCTCTCTCCCTCCCGCTCGCAAAAACGAAAGAAGAACAGTTCCACAAAACCTTACCGTATGCCTCTGTAGGACTTGTTGCTCCGGATGGTGCTCCACAGAGAGGTCTTGTCCTCGATGTCCTCCTCGTAGACTTTGACCTGCGCCTCCTGCAGCGGCCACACGAAGCCCAGGTCGACGCGCCCCCCGCTCTGCCGCTCCACCGCTCGTCGGATCAGCTGGACTTCCATGTCGGCCAGCTTCAGGGTGGAGGCGGAGAGCTCGTTCATGTCTTGGTAGAAGAGCGGGGGCTCCACCAGCGGGATGCCGTCCCAGCACGGCCCAAAGCGGCCCCACAGGATGGACGGATGCATGATGGGGTTGCCTGGCGTTAGCGTGATGTTGAGGAAGTGAGGCAGGATGGCTGTCGGGATGTCGTGAAGCTCCTTTTTTTTGTGTGTTGTTTGAAGTACAGCGTGTAAGTGAAAGCTGCTTGCTGTTCTTCACACTATGAGACATCTTTGATGAAGCTGAGAGAAAAGATAGAAGAAGAAGGGAAGCAGAAGAAGAAGAAGAAGAAGAACAAGAAGAAGAAGCAGCAGCAGAAGAAGAAGAGAGATGCGTGTATACCTCGATCTTGGCTCTCACTCGCTCCTCCACCTCCTTCTCGTGCTCCTCCTCCTCATCGCCGTACTTTGCCACCGCCACGAACAGCTTGGCTTTGGGTCCCAGACATCTGGCCAGCTGCCCAACCTTGAGGCATCTGCTGGTATACGGGATATCCTTCAATCCGAAGAGAATCGGCCGCGCACTCCTCCCATCTTTGTTGTCTCTTTCTTCCTCCGCTTCATGCTCCCCTTCCCCATCTTCTTTTGCCTCTTCCGTGTGCTTCATCTTGGCTTTGTCCCTCCAAAGGCCCAACGCATGGGCCGCAACGTAGTCGAATCCTCCCATCGCTGGGACCGCTCCGATCATCACTCGCTTCTCCTCTCGCTTCCACCGTCCGCTTCCAGCCTCTGCTGCTTCTCCTTCACCCCCTTCAGAGGAAGAGGAAGAAGAGGAAGAGGAAGGGCGGAGGTGAGGCGCGATGCTGCGAAGCAGCGCTTCGCGGGCCTGGGAGGGCACGGTGAGGAGGATGAGGTCCGAGCCGGGGATGACCTCGGCGGGGTCGGCGCTCACCCGATGCAGCCGCCCGATGTGGGAGCGCTCCCTGGAGGCCTCCGCATCGGCGCCCACGCGGAGCTCCTCCCGGCTGAGCACTTCTATCCCTCCTTTTCCTCCTTCTTCGATTCCCTTTTTGTTTTATGCATATATTATTTTTAATATTTTTATAAAAAAAAAACTTAAATTGAAAAAAAGTTTTTAAAATAATTGAAAATTGAAAATAGATAAAAAAAATTTAAAAGAATTGGAAAGAAATAAAATATAAAATAAAAATAAAAATAATAATAAAAATAAAAATATAAATAAAAAAAAAAATAAATAAAAAAGAAAAGGAGAGGAGAAATACTTGGAGAACTTCGTCAGGGCGACGGGTGAGGAGGTTGATGCGAAGGTTGGGACGGGAGCCCCACAACCCGATCCACACGTGGGCAAGGTTTCCTGCGCCTTTTAATACACATATTACAGCGTAACGATGATTTCGTATAACGATCAATAACACAAAAAAAAAACTTAACAACAGACAAACCGCAAATAGTGATTTGTTCAGGTTCCATCGCTGTTGCCCGGTTGTGGCTCTCTCTGTATATGAGCGGTGGCTGGAGCTTGCTTCTTGCTGTTCGGCGTTTGTAGAAAACTTTCTCTGTTTTTTTTCTCTGTTTTCCATTCACCTCGTTTATTGTTTGGTGTTGAATTAATTGCCATAATTGGAAAAAAGCCCTCGTGTTACCTTCCTTTTATAGAACAAATGTAGACAATTTGCAATTTCACCAAATTTTTGAATTTCCGGCAACAAAATTCAAAAAAATCGTAATTATCTTGATAATGAAGGAATTAATCAACGTTGCTTCAATTCTATCTCAAAAAATCGAACAACAACGTTTTATTTCCCATTTATGGTGAATTTATCGTCAAATTGTTTCGCTCCTGCCGACAAAAACAAAATAAAAATAAGAAGAAAGGAAAATGGACAGCAAGAGAGAGGCGGTGCAGGATGGCCCCGCCCTCCTCCGGCAAGAGCGCGCCCAGGCCTCCTTTCCCCTCCGCGACATGACCCACTTTCTCGACGGCGGCCCCCAGCGGACCGCCAAGAAGGAGGCCCTCCGCGCCATCGCCCTCCAGGACCCCCTCTTCTCCCTGGAGAGCAACCAGAACAAGGCCTTCCTCTCCCGCGAGGAGCGCTACCGCAACGGCCTCCGCCTGGTCAACCGCGTGCAGGCGCTCCGCCTGAAGCACGGCTGGACCCACGAGGAGCGCGTGCTGTTCGAGGAGGAGGCCTGCACGGAGAGCCTCCCCACGGGCCTCAACGACGTGGCCTTTGTGCCGTTTGTGAGGAGCCAGGGCACCGAGGAGCAGATCCAGAAATGGGCCGTCCCTGCTGAGAACTATGTGAGTGAGAGAAGCTGTGCTTTCTTCTTTCTTTCTTGTCGTTTCTTGTCGTTTCTTTCTTTCTTCTCTCCCTCCCTCCCTCTCTCGCTCTCTCTCTCTCTCTCTCTCTCTCTCTCTCTCTCTCTCGCTCGCTCTCTCTCTCTCTCTCTCTCTCTCTCTCTCTCTCTCTCTCTCTCTAACACAAACTTAACAAAAAAAACAAAAACAAATTCAGGAAATAATAGGTTCGTACAGCCAAACGGAGCTTGGGCACGGGTCGAACGTGCAGGGCCTCCAGACGACGGCGCTTTACCTGCCGGACTCGGATGAGTTTGAGCTCAACACGGACAGCATTACCGCTACAAAATGGTGGCCCGGCGCTATAGCTCATACCGCCACTCATACTGTGCTCATGGCTCGTCTTTTGATCCCTGATCGTGGTTTGAACCTTCGCTTTGTTCTTTGTTCTCTCTGGTCTTCTTCTTTCCTCGTTTGTTCATTTCCCTATTTCCTGACTTCTTATTCCTTCCCTCTCTCCATTGCAAAGAAAACAAAAACAAAATTAAGGACTATGGCGTGCACGGCTTTGTCGTTCAACTTCGTTGCCTCGAAACGCATCAACCCCTTCCCGGCATCACGTTAGGAGACATAGGTCCCAAAATGGGATCTCCTGCTGTGGACAACGGCTTCATGCGTTTGCAGGGAGTGAGAATCCCGAGAACCAACATGTTGATGAGGCACGCTCAAGTGGAGAAAGGGACGGGAGCCTACAGCAAACCGCCTCACTCAAAGATAGCCTACTTGGGAATGGTTTACATTCGTGTTAAGCTCGTTTTGAGGTATATTTTGCGTTCTCCCCTTTCCTTTTGTTTTTGTATATAGAGAGGTTTGTTTGCTGACTACAGATATTTTTGTCCATGAAGTGCGGCGTCCGCCTTAGCACGTGGTGTCACTGTGGCGACGCGCTACTCTGCCGTGCGCCGCCAATTCGGTCCAGAGCCCGGTGCTCCTGAGAAACAGGTTTCCTGCTCTCTCTCTCTCTCTTTGGTGTCGTTCATTCTGCCTGTCTTTGTGTGGTTTTCATTCCTAACCTTCATTTCATTTCTTTCTTATATTCTAATCAACTAACATAACGACAGCTGTTGGACTACAAGTTACAACAGTATCGCATTCTGCCGCACGTAGCTCGCACCTACGCTCTCATCTTCACCGGTCGTTACATGCAAAACCTCTTTGACACGTTGTCCTCTCATCTCGCCTCCTATTCTTCTTCCTCTGCTTCGTCTTCCTCTGATCCATTTGCCACCCTTCCGTTAGTCCATGCAACAAGCTCCGGTTTGAAGAGTTGGTGCACTTTTATGGCTGCTGAGGGATTGGAGAGCTGTCGCCGCACATTGGGAGGCCATGGCTACGCTCATTACAGTGGAATTTCTGAGATTACAGCCGGTTATGTTGGTATATTGGCGGCTGAAGGGGAGAACTACCTGCTGACGCAGCAAACGGCGCGCTATCTGTTGAAGCTGTTCGAGAAGACCAAGAGGGAGAAGAGAGTGCCGGAAGAGGCGTCGATGGCGGATTATTTGGAGAAGTGTCGCGAGGAGGGCATTTTGGAGAGGGAAAAGTGTACTGCGACGACGTTACAAGAGTTGCTCTTACCGGAAACCCTGGTGATGATGCTGCTTTCTTATTGCTTTCATCTTTTTTCTTCCAACTAACAATCAACCAACTTTCACATTATAACAGTTGGATGCATTTGGTCATCGCACAGCAAGAATCTTAACACAAGTAGCCCAACTGATAGCCGAACAAATGATGTCAGGCAAAGCAAAGAAGCTCACAGAGGCATGGAGCAACGCCCTCATCGAGATTGCTGCTCTCTCCAAGGCCCACAGCACTTTTACCATCTTGGTCTGCTTTGTGCGCACTTTGGAGGAGATAAAGTTGCAGCAGCCAAAACTCTACTTTCCTCTTCAACGACTTTGTAGTTTATATGGTTTGTTTTGTTTTTTTTTTAATATCTTCTGGTTTCATATTTTCTTTCTTATTCGCTTTATAAAACCGGAACAGCTCTTTACGAAATGGAGCAAAACTTGGGCGAGTTTATGGAAGACGGGTACTTGTCTTCCGCGCAAGCGAAACTCGTTCGAGATGGTTTACGTCAAGTGTTGGATGATGTGCGTCCTGATGCTGTTCCTTTGGTCGATGCTTTAAACATTCCTGACCACATTCTTGCCTCCTGTCTGGGTCGTTATGGTTCGTTCTCTTCTCTCTTCTCTCTTCTCTCTCTCCCCCTTCGTTCCTTTCTAATGACATTTTCACCATCAAAAACAGATGGAAGAGTGTATGAGGCGATGTACGAGTGGGTTCAGGGCAACCCCATGAACAAAACGGCAGTGAACAGCGGCTATGAGTACATCCGCCCTCTCATTCGCAAGGAACTCAAACCACTCGGCCACGCCAACCTTTAAAGGCCACTCCTTCCTCTTGTTCTTCTCCTTTCTTTTTTGGTTTCCTCTTTTCTTGTTTTCAAAAACAAGTCTTAGGTTTCTTTTCTTTTATTTTTGTTCTTTGTGGTTTGTGCTTTCTTCTTCTGTTTAATCATCTCTATAATGATCATAACGAGAGTCGAATTTGATCTCCTCGACAGCGTCCGCGTTCTCCAGGTACAACACCTTCAGCTTCTCCTTGTGAAACCTCAACACCTTCAAAAAGTCGGAGTGGTTCTCCAACATCTTCTCCCTCCTCTTCATGGCTCCCGGCTCATCTCCCATGTTTCCCTCCACAAACGCCAAGTCCTGCAGCAACTCCTCCTCCACACACTGTCTCCTCTCGTTCTCCTCCGGATACTTTCTAATAGCCTCCAACTGCGCCTCAATCATCTCCTTCTCTAACTGGTGGTACTTCTTCAGGCGGCCATCCACGGAGGCCTTGAAAAAGTCCTGACTCTCACGGAGGTTGTGCGTGATCTCCTCCAAGCCGCGAGCGTACATGGTGGCCTCCTCCTTGGCGAGCGCAGGAGTTGGTGGTGCGTCCTTCAGCTTTGGATAGTTGAGAGTCTTGCTGCAATAGTCGTCCAGATGGAGCTCCAGCCACTCGCAGACGCGCACGATGCCGGTGCTCCACTCGTAGAGGCTCTTGTATTCTTGGAGCTTCTCCTCGAATTGTTGACGTTGGGCCTCGAGACGGTCCTTCTCGGATTGGAGTTGGCGCAGGAACTCCTTTTGCTTTGGGTGGCCACTTCAATTTTTTTTTTGGGTTGTTTATTGGGAGTTAATAATGAACGAAAGGAAGCAGAAAGAAGAGAAAGCAAAAGAAGAAAAGAAAGAAGAAAGTAGAAAAAGAAGAGGAGAGAGAGAGAGAGAGAGAGAGAGAGAGAGAGAGAGAGAGCAAAGAAAACGAAGTATAAAAATGTGAAAGAAAGAGAAAAACAGCATGAACATACGTGAAGGCTTTGTTGTCCAAGATCGCTTTTCTTTGGTCCTCCGTCATTTGCAAGTCCACGTCCAGCTTGGCAATCTCCGCCGTCATGGCCTCAAAGTGCCCTTTCTTCAGCTGCGTGCCGTCCTTGTAAAACTGTGTGATGACGCCCATGATCCGCTTCAACTTTTTGTACTCCCGAATGGAGGGGTCCTTCTCGTTGATCTCATCAATGTCAATGTCCATGCTGCTCCTCGGCGCGGCTTGTTCCGCTTCTCCGCCTGCTGCCTCTGTGGCTTGTTCCGTGGTGGCGGCAGTGGTAGTGGTCACTGGAACATCTTCTCCGGTTTTTTTGCCAGTGAAGGGACACACGCCTCCGCTTTCTTTTTTGAAAGCGATTTTCGATTAGAAAAAAATAGAAATAAAAATTAATGATTGATTGATCGGATTCTTTAATACTTTTGGCAGTTTGTGGTTCCGGAGCAACGCCGTTGGTGGTGTCGTTCTCCTGTCCCAACTCGGGTTCCGCAAAGCCTTTGATGTGAGGGCACGCCATAGGATCCGGTGTCGGTGGAGTGAAAGAAAACCTTTTTTTCTTATTTCTTTCTTTTCTTTTTTTTAATTATTGTAAAAACGAAATTTCCATTTCCTCGAAATGATGACATCATCAATTCATGACGTCACGAAATACACAGAAACATAAACCTACGTCAGGAAAAACTAAATATGGAATAATATGATGTCACATTTATTGTTGTTGGCTGAGCTCGTTGCCGGCGAGCCATTGTAGGATATCCTCTTGGCGTTTCTCCTCTGCAATGCCTCTCACTTGACGAGCTATCTCCGCGCTGAAACGTCCCTCCTTGTGCACCCATTGCAGCACTCCTAACTGTCCGTTTTTAGCCGCCTCAATGCACACTTTCATCGCTGGAAGCGAGCCATTCTCTTTGGCCCACTTCAGCACTTCAACATACCCTCTTCTGGAAGCGGTGATGCACACGGCCTCTTCGTTCCAAGAAGCAGAAGAGGATAGATTTCCTCTCAGCCATTGCAGAACTTCCAACTGCCCATTTATGGTTGCTGCAGTGCGAGTCGCTTCTTCATCCCAAGGGCACCCATTTGCTCTCGCCCATTTTAGCACTTCCAAGTGACCATGGCGGGCAGCTGCCTTGCACAGAGCGGCGGTCCAAGGGAAGCCTCTCTCATGGAGCCACTTGAGCGTTTCCAAATGCCCACCACGAGCCGCGCTGGTAGTGACGCCACTTTTCAGAGAGTAACCGTTCGCCGCTGCCCATTTCAACACCTCCAACCGTCCGTAACGTGCAGCATCCCACCAGACCAGCTCTGAACAATCGCAACCGTTCTCTTTGGCCCATGCCAACACCCCTAAATGTCCATAACGTGCTGCCAGGGCGATTATGTTAGTGCCCCAAGGGCAGCCGTGTTCCCTAGCCCATTGCAGCACTTCCAAATGTCCTCCTTTGGCTGCCTCACTGCACGTTATTTCGTTCCAGGCACAACCGTTCTCATGAGCCCACTTCAACACCTCTAAGTGCCCATTCGATGCTGCGTTTGCACAGGTTTGCGTTCCCCAAGGACAGCCCTCCTCACGAAGCCACTGGAGGGCCTCCAAATGCCCTCCCTCTGCTGCTGCATCACACAGTTGCTCCTCCAAAGCCATGCCTTGCTCTCGCAGCCACTTCAGCACCGCCAAGTCTCCATGCTGAGCCGCCGCCCGGAAGGTCAGTCGGTGCAAGGGACAGCCTTGCTCCTTCACCGCCCACCGCAACAAGCTCAATTTGCCACACACCGCCGTCACGCTGAGGCGGTTCCTCAGGTCGTGAGGCAAGCAAGAATAGAACCAGCGCTTGCAGGTTCTTGCAGCGATGGGTTTCATGCCTTTGGGCAGCATGTCCAAGGTGTAGACTACCAGCTCTTCCGGCAAGCCCTCCATTTTGTTCTGCTTTCTTCTTCTCTGTTGGTTGTCGACAGTAATGGAGGAGTAATGCAAAACAGAGCAATGAAGGAAGGGATCCGCTTTAACATTCCTTTTTACCATTTGGTCTACGGTAAGTGTTCTCAGCTAGCCGCTTGCAGCGAAGCGAATGGCAGAGGCTCTTGTATTCTGCGAAACTCATACAGTGCAGTGCATCAGAACGACCGACACCCAATTAATCACAGAGCTTGTTATCGATGAGCCATTGCTCCACGTGGTAGTAGTCCTGCGACTGTGCGATGTGCCTCACATGGCGAGCAACGTCACCACTTAAACCACCCTCGTGTTCATGAATCCATTTCAGCATTGTCAAATCTCCGCGTAGAGCTGGGACAAAATACGCCTTCTGATCCCAAGGGCACCCGTTTGCTCTCGCCCATGCAAGCATTTCCAAATGACCATGGCTTGCTGCTGCCCTGCAGACCGAACTGGTCCAAGGACAGCCTCGCTCACGGAGCCACTTGAGCGTTTCCAAATGACCACCCAAAGCTGCGCGGATGCAGGTACCTGCGTCGAGTGGGCAACCATTCTCCACAACGTACTTCAACATCTTCTGGTCCCCTTCCTTGCAGCCTCCCAGCAGACCACTTCTGTCCATTCGCAGCCGTTCTCTTTGGCCCATTTCAACACCTCCAAACGCCCGGTCCGTGCCGCCAGAATGGCTGTGTTGCTATCCCAAGGACACCCATTCGCTCTGGCCCACCTTAGCAGCTCCAAGTGTCCATTTTGTGCTGCGCTGGCGCATGTCCACAAGTTCCAAGGACAACCTTGTTCTCTCGCCCACTGCAGCACTTCCAAGTGTCCTCCTTTGGCTGCCTCGTTGCACGTCGATTCGTCCCATGCACAACCGTTCTCATGAGCCCACTTCAATACCTCCAAATGTCCGTTCAATGCCGCATTGGAACACGTTTCCGCGTTCCAAGGCCACCGTTTTATCACTCGCAGCCACTTGAGCACTTTCAAGTGTCCACTGAGAGCAGCCTTTGTACAGATGTTGCTGCTCCAGGGACAACCCTCCTCCTCACGAAGCCACTGGAGGGCCTCCAAATGCCCTCCCTCTGCTGCTGCATCACACAGTTGCTCCTCCAAAGCCATGCCTTGCTCTCGCAGCCACGTCAGCACCGCCAAGTCTCCTTGTTGAGCCGCTGCCAGGAAGGTCTGTCGGTGCAAGGGACAGCCTTGCTCCTTCACCGCCCACTGCAACAAGCTCAATTTGCCGCACACCGCCGTCACGCTGAGGCGGTTCCTCTGGTCGGGAGGCAAGCAAGAATAGAACCAACGCTTGCAGGTTCTTGCAGCGATGGGTTTCATGCCTTTGGGCAGCATGTCCAAGGTGTAGACCACCAGCTCTTCCGGCAAGCCCTCCATTTCCCTTCGTTCTCTTTTGTATTTTCTGATTTAGCACAAAAATATCGACAACAGCAATTCAAAATATCGAAAACATTAACAAAAATATCGACATAACTAAAATATCAAGACCTGACACAAAATATCGACAGAATTATTAACACTTTCAACAAAGTATCGATTGTTAGGTTTTCTATGTCTATCCTTTGGTGGAAGAGAAGAAATAAGACAGTCTGGTGCGAAGGCCCGTGCCGCTCGCCGCGGCAGAGGCGTTCTTCTTCCTGCCCGCAGCACCGTCCGCCTTTGTGGAGGAGAACGAGGAGGAGGAGGACAGCTTCCCGAGGATCTCGTTCTCCACGATGGAGTAAATCTGTCTCTTCAGCTCCATCGGGAAAGGGATTTGCGAGAGGTCGCTCAGCCCGATGTAGTGAATGTCCGTTGACAGAAGGGGGTCGAAGCGAGAGGTGTCCAACAGCAATGTCGAATCTTCCTCCTCTTTCTCTTTGTCTCCTCCTTCTTTGACCGATGTCTTCTTCTTTCGTTGGTTCTTGGTGTTGCTGAGACCCGCTTTTCTTCCGATTTTGCTTAACATGGATAAGCTGATGGGCTCCTCCATGTCGGTGGGAACGTACATGGAGAGCACCTGCTTGATCTGCATGCTGTTGAGCAAGGGGAAGACCTCGTGCCGCAGTTCCTCCGAGGATAGAACCAAGTTTTTGTCGATGAGCAACAAACGTGAAACCTGTCGCAACCTCTCCAATTGCTCCACCGCTTGAACGGCCCAAACTCCACCTTTGGTGGTTTAAAAAAAGTGAGTAAAGAGGAGAGCAGAAGCAGAGAATAAGAAACGATGACAGAGAAAGAGCAGAAGGAGAAAGAAGAAGGAAGAAGAAAGAAGCAGAAGAAGAAGAATAAAAACAAGAAGAAGCAAGGAAAGAAACCTTCTTCTCTGCTCCAATGCTCCAAATCAGCGATGGTCATCTGAATCTCGACGCCTTTGTCCAGGGTGCAGTACTGTCGGCACAGAAGCAGCTCGTTGAAGACAGTGGCGTTGATGTAGTAGTAGAGTTGACCGATGAACTTTTGAGCGAGTGCCAAATAAACAAAGTTCTCAATGAAGCGTTGCAGCGTCTGGGACAAGTATTCCGTTATCTCATGGATGTAATCGTGCTTCGTTCGTGTTGCTCCACTTTCACTTCCAACAACCTTGACGCCATTCTCTTTGGCAGAAGCCACATTTTCTTTCTTGGCCGTGTCTTCAAGTTGACTCTCCTTTTCATCAGCTCTTTTGTTGATGGAAGCGGAAGCAGAAGCAGTAGAAGGAAGTGATGGTGATGATGTTGCTGATCTCGGTTTGTCTGTTCCAAAGAAGGCGTTGAGAACGCGCTCGTGAAGGAAATTGCAGCCTCTCTTTAGCAACAGCGTATAGATCGCTTTCAACAAGAAAGCCAGTTGCTCCACCAAATAAGCACATCCATCTGACGATGCTGATGAATGTTGTTGCTTACTGCCTCGTGGAGAAGGCGAGGATGAAAGCAACCACTTTGCTAAGTCCTCTTCTCGAACGTGTTCTACATCTTCAATTTCCACGAGTACTTTTCCTACTTCTTCGTCTTCCTCATCCTCTTCAATTCTTGCTTTGTTCTTTCCTTGTTGTTTGTGGGCCTTTTTCTTCTGACGAAGAAGATGCAACAACACGGAAATGTTGGCGAGCCAAAAAACCAATCCATCGTCGTTGCTCTTGTTTTCCATCACCACTTTCTTCATGCATTCCACAATGTGCTCCAACAACTTGTGTTTCACTACTTTCAACATTGTCGAAGTTTCTTCCTTCTTCATTTCTGCGGTTTTCTCATCATCTTTAGCCAGAGAGCTTGTACTTCTCATTTGCAGTTGTTGTTTCATGTCACGGATCGAATCCGCACGTTTTCCTTCCTTTCGTTGTTGTGATTCTCCGTTTCCTAGTAAGCCCCAGTGGGACAAGAAGGAAAAGAGAGCTAGAGCGGGAACGGGAACGCCGTTACAAAACGATCCCATTTTTCCATTTTCTTCTCCGTCTTCTTGTGTGTTCGCATCGGAGTGATTCTGTTCGAAAATTAGGAATCGAATCAACTTCTTCGCTCCGCTCATCGCCTCTTCTTCTTCGTCCTCATCCAAGTGAACTCGCTCTCTTTTTTGTGGTAGATTCTGTTTATGTTTCTTATTGTCGCCTTCTTTTTGTTGTTGTTGCTGGAGTTCTGCTTCTTTTTCTTCGGACGATAAACTTCTAGCGCGAGTGCGAAGGATTTGGTCGCTGGTGAGAAGCATTTCGACTGGATTGGGAACAAGAGTCATCATTTGCTCGTTCTCCTCTGCAATGTGTTGTCGTTCCAGTTCCAACTCGCGTTCTCTTTGACTTCGTTGCTCTTCTTCTTGTGCTTTTTGTTGTTGAAGTTGTTTCTTCTTTGCTTTCTGTTCCACCTCGTGTGCTATTCTTTCTGCTTCTTCTTCTTTCTCCTTTGCCATCTTTGGTACTTCCGCTGTTTCTTTTCGTTTTTCCAGTGTAACTGGATGAAGTTTGGACTTGTCTCGTTCTCCATCTCGTTTTTGTGGTCTCCTTGTGAGTGGACTTGCGACCGGGGAAGGAGACATTGTTGGGCTCTATTAGCAAGAGAAAGCACGTCAGAAAAAAAAAAGAAAAGAAAAACATGAAAAACTACAAGGACAATACTACAAACCCTTCGTCGAAGGACAGGTGACAATCGTTCCAAATCCATTTTCTCCTTTCGTTCTTTCTCCAGTTGAACTTTAAGTTGCTCTATCTCTTCCTTCATTACCTGTTTCTCTTTGTCCAACGCTTCCATTCGTTCTTGCATTCTGTCTTTCTCTTCTTTCCATTCTTGCTCCTTTTTCTCAAACCGTTGTTTCTGCACTTCTTCGTTCTCTTTCAGCACCTTGTTCTCCATTTCTTCTCTCTCTAATTGTAGTTTGAGTTCGTTGATTTCTTGCAAGTAGTTTTGTTGCGATTGTTTTATGCGTTGTTCGTATTTTGTTCGTTCTTTGCGAAGAGCTTCGTCAATGGCTTTACTGGCATTTTCTTGTTGTTGTTCGAGACGTTCCTCTTCTTTGGCCTTTAGTTCTTGCATTTGTTTCTCTGCCATCGCTCGTTCTCTGTGCCTTTCCTTTGTCTCGGCAGCCAACCGCCATTCTGTTTTGCGAGAACGAGTGAGCAAGAGGAATACATAATAGACACGATTCTAAAAACGTCAAAGCGTACCCAGTTCTTCCACTTTGGTCTGAAGTTTTTCCTTGGCAGCCACAACGGTGGACAACTGTCTGGCCTCGATTCTCAAATCTCTGTACACGCGACGGGCCAGCTTTCCTCTCCACAACTTTTGAGCGGTGACGATGCCTCTGAGTCTCGCCAAATACTCTCTTTGCTGGCGATAGCGACGATAGTGCTTTTGCAAGACAAGAGCGGCTTGTTCGTGTCGAACAGCCTTTGCCCGTCGTCTGCCCAACACTCCTCTCCATTGCTTTTGGAGCAGGATAGCGGCAGAGCGAAGTCGGGCGAATCGCTTGCGCTCGTGATGCATGCGAAGGGATTTCTGTATTTTGAGAGTGGCAGCTGTTTCGCGAAGAGATTGCAGTTGGTTTTTGGCGCTGATGAGACGTGCGACTGCGTTGGTTGGCAAGAGAAGAGTTATTTTTAGGGAAGAAGGCAGAGAGAGGAGAGAAGAGGGGAGAGTACATTTTTGTAAAGTAATTACAGCGCGAATTGTCTTCAGGTATATCCGTTGTACTCTCCAACGCCTCCAATTCTTTTGAATAACAGTGGCAGCTGCGTTCAACTTATCTGTTCTTCTTCGCTCCAACTCTCCAATCTTATTTAAGTTCAGTTAGAATGAGAGAAGAGAAAGGAAAGAAATGAGGAGACAATCAACTGCTACAAACCTCTCCAGCTTTTAAGAAGAACATCGTTTTACCAAACTGAAATCTTCCAGGTTGCAATCCCAGCTCCTTTACAAGTTCTTTACAAGCGGCAATGATGTTTTCTTGCTTTGGCACAAACGGAGCTAAAATTTGATACCTATGAAAGAAGTCTTCGTAAGAGCGACGACTAGGATAGCCAGCAACGCTGATTCGAACAGACTCCAACACTCCTCCACAGCGAAGTTGATGCAAGACTTGTGGTTTCTCGAACAGGAAGGACTGCTTCTCCGGATTAGGTTTGATGCACCTCACGTAATGCGGATTTGTAGCAGTGATTGTTTGCATCAACTCGTTCAATGATTGCTTTTGTTTCAAAATTTTGCTTGACAATTAGAAAGGGTATAGAAAACAAAGGGAGAGCGAAAGAGAACAGAAAAAGTAAAAGGATAACAAACCTTGAATTGGGAGGCAACACTAACAAATTTGAAGTTAGAACTGGAGGGACCCGCCTTATTGGCAGCACCAGGTGCTTGCTTAAGTGTTTTGAACAAGTCTTTGACAAAAGCAGAGGCGCTGGCCTCCATTATTGCCACTTGCTCTGGAATGATGAAATCTTTGAAAGAGATAACGTGAGATAGATAACCGAAGACACGATAAACATCACATTAATGGAGAGGAAGAGAGAGCGAGAGAGAAAGAGTGAGAGAGAGAGAGAGAGAAAGAGTGAGTGAGAGAAAGAACAAAGAAAGAGTGTGTACCTTTGTTCTTCTCAATAAAGGAAGAGGTATCATAGGTAACGGACCCGGCATAATGTTTGATTGTAAATGCCGTCTCAGAGAAGCGAGGCAAAGAGAAGTAGGCATTCTTGTTCGCGTTCTTGGTCATCTTCATGACCAAAGACTTTGGTGTGGCTTTTGGAAATCGGGATTCCTCATCTAAAATGTAAAGCAGACCTAACGGCTTCTCTTCTATGAGATCCAAACAAGGCTTAAAAAGAACACAGAGAACAAAAAGATTGAGAAATTAATGAGAGGAAAGGAGCATAGCAAGAAGAAAAGGAAACCTACTTGATTGTCATTGAATTCAATGTAAGACCAGTCAAGTTCTTCTTTTGTATAGACCGTTTGTTCAAGCTTGAATATGTGCTGATTGAATTGTTGCTACAAAGATAGTGTTTATCAGTGATAAGGGTTCGTTAAAGCAACATAATCCTGTTGCCCTTACCTGAAGCTTCTCATTGGACCAGTTTATGCAAAATTGTTCAAAGCTGTTATCCTACAAGGACCAATTAAAGTTAAAACCCATTTACCAAAGCAAAACGCAGATCATTGAAAAAAAGAATAGAAACAAACCTGAAAGCTCTCAAAGCCATAAATGTCCAGCACGCCAATAAATACTTCTTTCTCTTGTCTTTGTTTCTTCTTTTCATTCTTCTTTTGAATATTCACATTAAGAGTAAGTACCAACCAGTCAAACAAACGAGAGTAGAGGAGCATCGCTAAAGCGTCTCTTGCTCCTTCTGCATCGCTTTTCTTGATGGGCACAGTGTATTCCTCTTGAGTGATGATAATAAGTTATTACAATGCACATTGTCTGTAATATAAAACAAGAAAAAAAAATTATACCTCTGCCTGCAACCATCTTTCTGGTGGTGAGAGTTTTTTCGATGGCATTAGGATCACACTTAACGATAGCAGCGAACGTCTCAAGAGCTGTTCTGTCGGTTATCACAGAACCTTCTCCTGTTTCAGGAAAGTCGATCAGAGCGAGAGAGAGAGAGAGAGAGAGAGAGAGAGAAATATCTATAAGAGAAAGAGAGAGAGAGAGTGTGTGTGTAAGAACCTTTTTCGTCAAATGTGATGTTGCCCAAATGAAGAATCGCCGCAAGAAAAGCAAGCACGTCATCTTGCTTCTGTTCGGAGAGACCCACCACGCTCATCGCGTGTTTGGTTTTTTGCAATTGTTCCGCGTCATCCACGTCATCTACTTCGATGCATCCGCTTTGGCTGAGGTAGTGGAGCTCGGTTGCATCCGGTAAGTTCCACCGTTGTCGTTGCTCTTCTGTGGCACCAGCCACAAGTTGATAGAAGATGTGGTAATTTCTTTCTCCTGTTTGTTGCCTCACGATTCTTGACTTTTCCAATAAATCTTTTAAAAGAAACAGAGTTAGCTACATAACTAACAGACAAATATGAGGAGCGACGAGAGAGAGAGAGAGAAACGGTAAGCTACAGAGATATACGAACAAGTTTGAATGGCAGCTCCAGATATATTTCCAGAAGGATCAAATTGAATCTTGATGAACTTTCCAAAACGACTGGAGTTGTCGTTGCGCAGCGTCTTTGCGTTACCGAAGGCCTCCAACAGCGGAGTAGATTCCAGCACTTGATGATGTACATCACCATGAACGCTGTTGTCCTCTCCCATTGCTGCAAAGTATTGCAACAGAAATTTGGTTGTTTCTGTCTGTTGATTGCAACAGAGGAGGAAAAAAGAAGAAAATAAGACAGAGAATAAGCGAAGCAAAGAGATGAGTGCTTACCTTGCCAGCTCCAGACTCGCCGCTTACAAGAATACTCTGGCTCTGTCTCTGCGTGATCATCTCCCTAAAAGCTGCTTCTGCGATAGCATAGACGTGAGGAGAGAGCTTGCCAAGTGGTTGGCCGCAGTAAAGGCTCATCATCTGCTTATTGTAGATGGGCAGCTTTTGATAGGGATTGACAGCGATGAGAATGGGTCCAGAGAAGGTGTAGATCTGTTGCACGCCGTAGCGAATGGAGAGGTTGTGAAGGATGGCCGGCTCGTGCATGTAGCTGAGACAGGTCAGGTCATCGCAACCTTCCAGGATGGAGGGGTTCCGCAGGAAGATCTGTTCCTTGGGCACTGTGTGCTCCTGACAGGTGCGATACGGTGAGACAGTGGAGGAAAGCAGGAGGAGAGAAGGGAGAGCGAAGGAGGAGAGAGAGCGAGCGCGCGAGCAAACGAGGAGGAGGTGGAGCGGAGAAGAGAAGAGCGAGAGAGCGAGAGAGAGCGAGAGAGCGAGAGAGCACGAAGAGGAGAGGTGAATACAAGAAACAAAACGTACTTCTCCATCTTCTTCAGCTAACACTACGAACTTGGTAGCAGCCTCGTCGCACACTCTGACAATCTCCGCCGCCTTAAACCCATCCGTCTTGTCAGGAATCCACACTTTGCTCCCCTTTGTGTGTTTGTTTTTTTTTTTTTTGTTAAAAAAACTGGGTCAGTGACACTACAACAAGCAGCGAAAGAGAAAGAGATTCGACGGATTGAGATACCTTGGAGTAGGCGTCATGATGAGTGGTTTGGTGGGTGGCTGTAACGGCAGTGCTGCTGCCGCTGCTGTCACTGGGGTGGTCTTCACTACCGCTCATCTACTTTTAAATTTTATTTTTTCTATTTGTTCTGTGCTCTACCCTCTGCCTCTCCTCCTTGGAACTAAAAAAAAACCATGCAACAACAACAAAGATTAAGATTAAGGTCGAAAGATTTTTAAAAAAAATAATGACAAGAAGGAAGTAGAGAGAGAGAGAGGCAGTGAGAAGAGAGAGAGAACAGAGGCAGTGAGAAGAGAGAGAGAACAGAGGTAGTGAGAAGAGAGGAGAGAGAGAAGAGAGTAGCACCCAACTTGTCGTTCTTGTCGTTTGTTTGTCCAAACTTCTTCTCCTTCTTCTCCTTCAGCTCATGTCACAAGGAAAGAAGAAAGAGAAAGGGAGAAAGAATAGAATAGAATAGAAAAAAAAAAAAACAAAGGCTCCCTCCTTCCTTTGGTGTGTCACCCAGCTACAAATTTCTTTTAAGGTTTAGGTTAGGGAGGAATGGATTATTTGAGGTTATTGGGGGGTGTTGAAAAAAAAAAAAAACACCTTTGGTGGTGATTGTGTTGCTCTATGCTCTAGCAACAACAACCAAAAAAAAAAAGTAGCAGAGGAAGAACTTTCAAAAAAAAAAGAGAGGGGAGGGGGCGCAGCCAAAGAGAGAGAGAAAGTGTCTGGTTCTTTTCGTTCCACTCTTTATTTTTTTTTGTTGCGGTTTTTCATTACTTTTTTCGTGCTTTCCTCTAAATTTCATTGGGATGAGCATCGATCTTTCCAATGCCGTCACTGATCGGGCTGTGATTTTGTCGACAATTCCGTCTCTCTCATCTCCTCTCTCTTGTCCTCCGTGATGATCTCCTATCTCTTGTCTCTCCTTTTGTTTTTTTTAAAACATAATGCTCTGTTTGTTTGTTTGGGTTATAAGCGATAGAAGGTTTCGGCGGTGCGGTGAAAGAGCTGGTGCATCGCCTCTGGCGCCAGCTTTTCCATGCGCATCTCCTCCTCCACCCACTCCTTGAATCGTCCGTACATGACCTCTGCCGACAGCTCATCCTCCTTGCTCTTTCTTTCCTTGCCTTCCTCTCCAAAGATGACCCTATCCACTGGCATGTTGCTTGCAAACATGCACCTCTCCGGGCCAAACATACGAACCACTTGCATCATGCAATCCCTTACTTGCTGCACCGCTTCCTGATGTTGCTCATCCTTCTCGAACCAAAGAGGATAGACCCATCCCAACATGGAGAGCTTGACGTGCACTTGAGGCAACTGGGAGAGGGCCTTCATTCCTTCTTCCCATTCTTGAAGAAGCAGGTGGGTTTGATGGGGTTGTGGAGAGGAAGAAGAAAGGGTAGGAAGGTGAAGAGTGCCAAGATGGTCGAGGACCACCGGGGTGGAGGGATAGTCCTTCAAGAAGGCTGCTGCCGTTTTGAGTTGATGCGGGTTTGCCTGTTTATTTTAAAGATAAATAGTTGATTGAAAGCACAAAGAAAGTGGGAGATGAAAGGACGAAAACAAACGTACATGCAAGTCAAACGAGAGGTTATACTTTTGAAGGAGGGAGAATCCATGGCCAAACGCCGCTTCAGCAAAGTAGTTGGCGGAGTGGACCTTGGGCCAGACCAAAGAGGAGTCTGTAGGATGGTGGTTGAGAATCTGCCTTATGCCTTTTACCTGTTGTTCATTTCGTTTCGTTGTTTCTCTTCTCTTAGAACTCTGATCTTTAGAGGCACTCTTCGTCTCTCTCTCTCTCGCTCTCTCTTCGCTCTCTCTCTCCCTCTCTCGCTTTCTCTGTCTCTCTCTATCAACAAAAGTACTCTGCTTCTCTCTTCTTGTCTATTTTTCTCTTCTTTGTTTGCTGGTGGTCGCATCTATTCTCTGTCTCTTGGTCTCTCAGCTCTTCCCTCTCTCCCATCTGTTGTGTTTAAAATACCTGAGTGAAGCGACTGTGCGCTTTTAGCACTTGCTCGACCTGTTCATCAGCAAGGTAAGCATAGCTCACTATCCCTATTATTGTTTCAAATGAGCGAGAAAGAGAGCAAGAGAGAAAGAGAGACGAGACGAGACGAGATGAGAGCAAAGACAGCAGATCAAAGAGAATAAAAGAAAACAAAGACAAGTTTGACGAAGAAAAACTGATCAAAAAACTTCCATGAGAGAGAGAGAGAGAGAGAGAGAAAACCTTTGATGAAAGGAGAGTTGAGAGAAGCGACCCATTCGGTCTCTTTGACGGGGTCATCGCTGAGGGCCTCGACAAAGACGCCGCCGTGGAAGGCCAGCCCGTGCGACTTGACGGCTTCCATCTCTGCCCCATAGTCTTGCATGGTGTAGACTGGGTACCTTCTTCCCGTCTCACCTGGTTTGGTTTGGTTTGTTTTCGATCAACGGAGAAAAGCAATCAGTTCATCAAACAACAAAAAGCTCATATTTTATTTTTGTTGAAGGAGAAAAAGAATAACCTAGAAAAGAGGCGTTATGTCCTGTCTTTTGCGAGTCCTTCACATCCCAAATGTGAAAATGGGGATCGATGAAGGGCAGCGGCCCGTCGTCTCCTCCTTCCATCTTACTTGCAATTTTTTTTCAACTTTATTGTATTCAAAGACTAAAATGAAGAATTATTCTTACAGTGAGAGTCTACTCTCTGCCGTTTGAAGCCATCACCTCTTCTCTGGCACTCAAGCTCCAGGCCCTGAAACGAAAAGGCAGCTTGTAAGCCTTTCTTCACCTCCTTCTTCCTTCT
This sequence comes from Balamuthia mandrillaris, assembly GCA_031835245.1. Classification (NCBI taxonomy): domain Eukaryota; phylum Discosea; order Longamoebia; family Balamuthiidae; genus Balamuthia; species Balamuthia mandrillaris. Next base: position 34,967 of record JAVKOQ010000199.1, read on the forward strand.
TTGAAACGCCGCAACGTTCATACTGCAGTTGATTTGGAGGAGGGATGCTGAGAGGGGTGGCAGGTTTTCAGTTGCTGTGGTCTGGTGGTGGTAGTTGGTTATGGCTCATCGTTGGTGCTATTGCACAGAACATCTAAAGCAAAGGAGGGAGGCTTGGTGTCATGACACGCCACCTCAAGAAGCTTCATGAATATCTCTCGGCTTATCCATGCATCCTGGTATCGATGTATATCAGCAAAAAAGAAACACAAAACAACACAACACAAAAGCAAACCATGGCAGCATAGATTTGTTGGGCAGGACACAGTTTAGCGGCATCCCATTGACTCGCTCTCAACCACCGGTTGTCCTTCTCCTTCATGTAGAGATGCAAAAAACGAGCGGCCAACTCTTTCAACCCAAACAGCGCTGTCTTCTGCTGAATGGTAGGGCAATATCCCAATTGCTTCGCCATCTCGTGCAGCTCTAACAAACCATTCAGCTTTAGGTCGCTGGTGTCGTTTGCTGCGTTGTTGTTGTCTTGGCCTGTTTCTGCTTGAAAGTAATGGTAAGGCCGATATTGGTGAACACACTGCAGCATTTCCTCATCGTTTTTCACACGAACGCCCACCTTTATTCGTTGTGTTTGTCTTTTAGCGAAAGGGGCGAGAGAGAGAGAGAGAGAGAGAGAGAGAGAGAGAGGAATAACGTTGAAACATACCTTCAAGATGAACGGATCAATAAGACATTGTCGCAACAATGGAGGGAAGTCAGCCATCCATAAGAGCTGCACCAACAAGCAAGAACGATCTGTAGCTAATTGCAAGAGAGCAGGAATGATTCTTTGCTTGAGGTTGCCGAGAGGAGAGGCCATTTCCACATCGAATCCCACCACCCTCTTTCCTTTCCTCCAATACTTCATCAAATGGCTTTGCATCGTTTCTTTACTTTGTTCCTCTCTTTCGTTTATGTTATCTTCCATTCGTACCTCATCTTTTTTGTTTGGTTCCATCGAAGAAGATGAAACTGATAGAGAAGGCGGTTCTCCTTGGTAGACATGTCGAAGAATCCATGCGTCACAGACTTGAGGAGAACTCGTGCAAACGACTTCATAGCGAAAAGGAAGTCTTGCATATCTCAGATGAGGCACTTTCATCAGATGAGAGTACCGCAGCAAACTGGCGTGCGCTTCCTCTGTTTGGTTCCACTTATGGCAGATGGAGCGAAGGTCATCCATGATATGAACATGCTCAAGCAGTTGAAGAACTGCTCTCGTAGAAGCAGAAGAATCGGGAGAACAGGTAGTAGAAGAAAGTGAACCAGAAGAAGATGAAGACGGTGGTAACGCTGAAGACGAAGAAGAAGATGCTGCTGCGATGGAAAGCAAAGAAGACAAATCGCAGTTGACACAAACGCGACCGTGGGCTTCATCCACTAAAAACGTTCTAGGAAAACGAAGAAGGAACTCTTTCATGGGGAGCCCATACCGCTTCCAAACCGGTTTTCTATCCTCCGGCCCTGGAAAGGTTTCGTGCAACTTGGAGCCGATCTGAGAAAAGGTTAGCCACCTCCTCCATTGCTCAGCTTCTTCATTGTTGTTTCGGTCGTTATGGTTGTCCAAGACGGGGTCGGTTTCGCCAAAGTGAAGGATGAGAGCGGCCAGTTTGCAAAGCTCGAGGCGGAGACGCTCCGGTCGAGGGCCTGTTTTGCGGGTGTGCATTCTTCTTCAGCAGCTAGCTTGGAGGGAAATAGTGTGGTTTGCTTTGAAGGCAAGGTGTTACGAGTCAAAAATTTAAAAAAAAATAAACAATATGGAATGTTATGGAGGATATATAGAAGAAAGTGAATGGGTACCTCTAAAGTTTTTGGTGTCCAGAACAGCACAAAACGGCCAATCGCTTCCTTCAGGATGCATTTCCTGAAGTTTCCAGTTCTAGCGTTTCTGCCGATAATCGACCATTTTTTCTCAAAAATGGAAAATCAGTTGCGACAAAAGGCAACTATTTTTAGGCAATTCATCGATCCTTGGCGAAAATCGTCGGAAATCCCAAAAACTACTGAAAAAATCCAAACTATCAGCTAAAATTCGATAACAGTTTGAAGGTCGACAAATATTTCTCATGCAAGTGGCTGAAAAGAAATGGCAAGGGAAAAAGGGCAGCAAAAAAAGTCCCTCCGCCTTCCTGCTTATTTTAAGCGGGGAAAGCTGGTGTCGACAAGGACTACTTCCAAACCTAACCATTGCGCGTTGGACGAATAAACAACAAAGATAAGAAAGAAAGGAAAAAAGAAAGGGATGGGAGACGTGCCAGAGTTACCGATGGCCCACGTGGAGCTCTACTCCACCTCCGCCACGTCCCTCCTGAAAACCAAGAAAGCCATCCAATCCATTCGGTACCTGCTCGACGCGAAGAGGATCAACTTTGAGGAGTACGACGTGTCGATGGACGCCATGCGAAGAGAGGAGATGCAGGACAAAAGCGGGGACAGCGCCTTGCCGCAGCTCTTCATCAACGGCAAATACGTCGGCGTACGTTGTTTTGTTGTCCTTTGCTCTTTGTTTTGCTTACGCTCTCCACGCGTTCCGTATTATGTGGCTTCTCTGCTGCTCTGCGTCTTCCGTTCTGTTGTCTCATTCTCTGCTCTCCCCTCTCCTCTTTCCTCTCTTCCCTCCTGGCTGCTTCATTCAACCTTCTTTCTTGTCGTTTCTTTCTTTCTTTGTTGTCGTTTCTTGTCGTTTCTTTCTTTCTTTCGTTCTTGTCGTTTCTTTCTTTCTTGTCGTTTTTTTCTTTCTTTCTTGTCGTTTCTTTCTTTCTTTCTTTCTTTCTTGCTTGCTTGCTTGCTTGCTTGCTTGCTTGCTTGCTTGCTTGCTTGCTTGCTTGCTTCTGCTTGCTTGCTTGCTTGCTTGCTTGCTTGCTTGCTTGCTTGCTTGCTTGCTTGCTTGCTTGCTTGCTTGCTTGCTTGCTTGCTTGCTTGCTTGCTCGCTCGCTCGCTCGCTCGCTTGCTTGCTCGCTTGCTTGATTTCTTCCCGGTCCTTCCCTTCTGCTTCTTGTCGTTCTTCTTTCTTCTGCCGTTCTGCCTTCTACCTTCTGCCTTCTGACGATGCTGACTCTCAAACCAACAAAAAAAACCACTTTGAAAACGACAGGGATGGGAAGAGGTTGAGATGCTGAACGAGCAAGGCACTTTGGATGAGTTGTTGCTGACCCCTCCTGAATTCATGACATAGCGGTTCTCTTCTTCTCTTTGTTTGTATGAATGTAACGCAATACAGCTTTCAATCTCCTGCTTCTCTCTCTCTCGCTCTCTCTCGTCTCTCTCTCTTCCTGGCCTCGCTCTCATCCTCTCTCTGCTTCTTCTCTCATGCTGAAAACAGACTGAAAAACAAACACTTCTCTCTCTCTCTGTTTCCCATTGCAGCAGCCCAACACACCTTTTCTTTTTTTTATTTACTTCTTTCCCTCAAACTTCCGTTACTTTCTCCTTTCGTTCCTCCCCTCCCCCTCCCTCCTTGTTTGGTTGGCTTGCCTCTCCCCTTCCCTTCCTTCCTTCCTTTCATCCATTCCTTTCCTTCCTTCATTCATTCGTTTAATAAAACAGAAGAAGAAAGTGCTGCAAGAAAGATGTTGAAACGCCCAACCCAGTTCCTCCTCCTCTCGCTCTGCTTGGTGCAGGCTGGCCTCCTCCTCTCCGCGGAGGCCCAACCGACCGCACCCGCCCCCGCCACCCCCGAGAACCGCCTCCCTCTCCACCCCTTCCTGAATGAGAGAGGGGCCGATGAGGACCGGAACTGCAGCCAGTACAACGCGAACAGCACCGACTTTTGCTTCTGCATGTTGGACTTTGAGCCGATCGACTTTGTATGCGACTACGACTGCTCCTGCAAACCTGACCCCATCGTTGGCTACGATTGTGGAAAGTCCTCTTGCCGTACGTTTGGCTTTGCTTCTTAAAGAAAGGGATTTTGAATCGTATTTTACACTGATTTTTTTCTTTTACAGATGTGACAACAAAGTTTATTGTGGTGCTGGCGTGCGGAGGAGGAGGCCTGTTGTTCCTTTGCGTGGCCATGTGCTGCACGGTTTACTGCTGTTGCTGCAGGAAGCGAAAGAAGTGGGAGGAGCTCTATTAATCCAGCCCACAAAAGAGAGCCTCTCTTTCCCCCTCGGTTAAGCTTTTCTGATTCATCCATTATTTTTTTTTGTTTATTTTATTTAACCATGAGTTAGTGTTATTTATGCTGTTTATAAATGGTGAGTCTTCTTGTCCTTCTTCTTCCTTCTCCTTCCTCCTTCTCCCATCTCCTCAGCCCTTAGCGTCAATGCTTCAGCTCTCTCTTTCTCTCTCGTGTTTCTTCTTTGTTTGGATGCGTTCTTGATGAGGAAGAAGCAGACAGGAGGAGCGAATGAAGAGAGAGAGAGAGAGAGAGAGAGAGAGAGAAGAGAGAAGAGAAGGAGAAAGTAAAACCAAAGCTTCTTCTTTTTTTTAACTATTACTCTACAAAAACCAAAACAAAAACCACAACACAAAAATGAAGGTCACAACAAGGGTTTAAGTGTCCTCTCCTTACTTCTTTCGTCCTTTCTTTATCTTCTTCGCTTCAGCAACTGTTTTGTTTCCAGAAGAAAACAAAGTTAACAGAAGTAAACAACAAACGAAAGAGAAAGAGAAAGAGAAAGAGAAAGAGAAAGAGAAAGAGAAAGAGAAAGAGAAAGAGAAAGAGAAAGAGAAAGAGAAAGAGAAAGAGAAAGAGAAAGAGAAAGAGAAAGAGAAAGAGAAAGAGAGAGATGAGAGAAGCGAACAAACCTTTGCTAGCCCGTTTGAGGATATAGTTATAGGTATCTCTTCCGCCAGCTCCCCTCAATGCGGGCGGGAATCCCTCGAATGGATTGCCATCCACCTTCAACTCTCCCAAGCTGCCCATGCTGATCATCTCATCCGGCAAGTCATCCAGCAGATTGTCTGTCACGACGAGCAGCTCCAAGGCCGCCAAGCGACCGATGGTCCTGGGGAGGGCCACCAGCTTGTTGTGTTCCAGGTGAAGCTGGCGGAGGGATTCGAGGAGGCCTATGGCTTCCGGCAATGCGGTCAAATCGTTATAGCCCAGGCGGAGCTCGGTGAGGCTCACAAGCCCGGAGAGGTCCGAGGGAAGGCTCTCCAGGCGGTTCTCCTCCAGGTTGAGGTGTCGCAGATGGTTGGCAGCGGTGGCATCGGACAGGACCTCCTGGGGCAGGCCCTGCAGCTCGTTATCGCTGAGGTTGAGGGTGACCAGGTGCGGGGGCAGGTGACCCCCGCTTGGAAACTCGCTAAACTCGTTGGTGGAGAGATCCAGCAGCTTCAGCAAGGTGAGTTGGCTCATCTCACGGGGCAGAGAGGAGAGGCGGTTGCCCTTCATGTATAGCTCCTTCAAGTTTGTGAGCCGGCCAAACTCTGCAGGTAGACACACCAGCCGGTTGCGTCCCAGGTAGAGCTTCTTCAGCGAGGTCAGCCGACCGACCTCTGGGGGCAGGTGCGCAAGCTGGTTGCCTTCCAGGTCGAGCGTATCCAGTTGAGGGATGTCGCAGATGCCAACGGGGAAACGCTCAAAGCGGTTCTGGCTGAGGTCCAGGCGAACCAGATTCTTCAAGCTCTGCCAACAGCCTGCCGGCTCCGAGGGTAACTCCTCCAGACGGTTTTGCTTTAGGTCGAGGTTCTTGAGGAGGTGCAGCTGTGCCACGCTGCGGAATTGGGTTAGCTGGTTGTTACTCACGTCCAGGATCTTGAGGTTAGTCATCTGGTTGATGGACTTGGGGAGGCATTGCAGCTGGTTGTTGCGAGCGCTGAGCATCTCGAGGCCTTTGAGGTTGCCTATCTCCTCAGGAAGAACTTCCAACTGATTTTTTATGGTATATCAGAACCAGCAAAAAGGAGGTAGAAGGAAAAGGCGCAACGAACCTTGTTAAACCGCAGGAAGAGACGAGAGAGGGAGGTCAAGTTCTTGATGCTCTTCGGCAACTCCGTCAGCTTGTTGTACCGCAGGTCCAGCACGGTCAGGTTCTTCAAGTTTCCAATGGCCTTAGGCAGCATGCGTAGGTTGTTCTCGTTTAGGCCAAGGGCCTTCAACTTGCTGAGCTTGCCTATCTCTGGTGGCAAGAACTCCAAGCGGTTCATGTAGACATTCAGCACTTGCAGTTGCTTCATGTCGAATATTTGAGGAGGAAGCTGGCCGAGCTCCCGTCGGCTAATGTCAAAGTTGGTCACGCTGGACAGGTTAGAGGGAAAGACCAATGGTGGTAGTCTTACTGCTCACAACGGAGTTCATCAGCTTCTAAGCAAGAATGTTGAAAGGCAAGCCAAATAACAAGAAAAACATACCAGCAGGAGCCTTCCTCTGTTCTTCTTTACTCTCGCTACCGGAGTCACTCTCCCCGCCCGCGTCATTCGACACTTCATGCTGAGAAGCTGCTTCAGCACCTCCATCGGAGGAGGGTGATCCTTGTTCGGAGTTAAAGTGTACGCCTTTGTTGGTTTTTTGCATGCTGTTCCGAATGGAGGCGGAAGAGGCCGTCCGTTTCTGTCCTCCTTGAGTAAGGATGCCAACGGCAGGAGCAGGTGGCAACGTGATAGGTTTTGGAACAGATTGTTCAATGCTGCTCCTTGGTTCTTCTTTTTCTTCATCCGTATCTTCTTCTTGATCTTCGTCATCCTCATCTCTTTCGTCTTGTTCTTCTTGTTCTTCATCTTCTTTTGGTTGTTCTTCTTCTTTCTCTTCCGCTTCGCTAGCTTCTTCATCTGATTGTTGTTGTTGAGGGATCGGTTCATCCTGTTGTTCTTCAGTAACAATCGTCGATGGAGACAAAGGACGTCGCAAAGAAGACGCGACTTCTTCTGCCTCCACTCCAGGAATGGACTCTGCTATACCCGCCTCCATTTCTTGCTCAAAGCTGTTCTTCTTCTGTTGCTGACTCTCGATCCAGTGAAGGATCCGTTTGCGGTGTCCCGTCTTGTTGATGCCCAGTTCCTTGAGCTCCTCGTCAGTTATGAGCTTGATGGTGTCCAGGTCGTCAAAGCCATCATCCACGAACAGCGGAAGATAGCTCTCTGGCAGGCGAAGGCTCTTCAACCAATTGGCCAGCTCTCCAACTTCGTCGCAGTGATAGTCCAAAGTTTCCATCGGTGCAGTTGATGTTGATGTGACTGAGGAAGAAGACGGAGATGAAGGAAGTTGAGAAGTAGAGGTGCTCTTTTCCTTTTCTTTATCTGCTCCTGCTTCGCTGTTATTAGTTACGGTGTTGGTTTCTTCTCTTTCATTTTCTCGAGACAAACGCTTCTCCTGGCGTTCTTGTTTTCGGCGTTTACGTTCGCTTTGAAGTCTCGAACGAGAACCTGTTATCTCTTCTTTCCCTTTAGAAGACCGTTTAGATCTGCTCCTTCGAGAAGAAGAGGAAGAGGAAGAACGACGCTCCTTCTTTTTGTCTCTGGTTGATGTTGGTTCTGGAGACTCGTCCTGTGAAGAAGCAGAGTTCACTCTGTTGTGGTGTTGACGACGATGCCGGGTGATGATGGAAGGCGAAAGAGGAGGTGATCTTTCGCTTTCGCTTTGACTTTGCTCCGACAAGTCAGACAATGAGATCGTTTGGTGGAGTTGTTGTAGCTTCAAGTGAGTTGCGTTGATTGTTGTGCTGCTATTGGTGCTGCTAGACGAGGATGATGAACCTTCACCATCCGTTGGAACCTCTTCCACTGGTATTTCTTCTTCATCCTCATCTGCTATTATTCCTCCTCCTGCTGCTTTCTCTGGAGAAACGTCCCCGTTCGTATGGTCTGCAATATCAAACAATGAAGAAGAGGGAGAAGGACAAGAGGAAGCAGAAGGTGATGCCCCTCCTTCGCCTGCAGAAGAAGCTCTGCGAGGCCTCTCTGGTGATGAGGATGACATTGACGCATTGAAAGCAGGACTAGAGGACTCGCTTCGGCTGTGATGCGGTAAAGGTGCTCCCAAGCTCTGAGACCTTTCCGTTGGCGATGATGGTGCAAAGGATGCAGATGTTGTTGTGCCAAAACAATGCAGGGAGTTGGTGCGAGAACGAGTGGTCTGTTGTTGCTGTGGTAGCTTTTGTTGCTGCTCTCTAGTTAGCATCTCAAAGGCATAGGAGCGAGCCGCCACTGTTCCGTTTCTAGGAGAGTCAAAGTTTGTAGCCGGAGTGGAAGAAGGAGAGGAAAGTGGCTGCTCTTGTTCAGCATCTTCATTAAAAGGAGTTGTTGGAGAAGAAGTAACCGCTGTCGAAGCAGAAGAAGGGGCCTCTAGGAGAACGTAGTCTATGCCACTGTTGCGAGCGAAGGACTCGCTTCCCAACAGCGAAATGTCCTTCAACTGGCTTTTTAGCTCCTCCTCGCTCCCCGTTTCCAATGGCAGCAGCCTTGGTGCGCTGTCGCGAACAGGAACCAAGACGTATTCCTTGCCATGACGTCCGGTTGCCTTCTTGATAGCTCCTCTAGTTGGTGAAGCTGGTGTAGATGAAGCTGCAAAGGAAGAAGCGAAAGAGGATGATAGATGAGGGACAGGAGAAGGAGAGGAGGGAGAAGCAGTAAAGGGAATAGAAGAAAGAGAGCCATGGCGAGGAACTTTAGATCCGCGTTCTGCCAGCGACTGCCACGTCGCCGTTCGAGTACCTCCTCCTTGTTGCTGTTGTTGAAGTGTTGGTTGCTGGTGTTGTTTCAAAGAAAGATCAGTGCTACTGCCCCCACCTGTAGCTGTCCCCAAAGTCGCTCTTCGTTCCAAAACTCGCCCTCTGCCATTTGTTTCAGAAGAGGAAGTCGAAAAGGAGGCAGCAGTAGGAGAGGAAGAGGAGGAGGATGAAATGAAGTGTTTGTTGTTAGGAACCAAGGGGGAGTTTTGGGCAGAGGAGACATTGTAAGGAGGAACCCCTCGCTCTCTCTTGTTTCTGTCATCAAACGTGGCTCGCGCATTGGCTGCTGACAACGACCTCCGCAAACATTGCTGTTGATGGGGGTGTGGTTGGCAAAGAGTAACAATAATGAATACAATAACAAATGCACAATAAGAATAAAGAGACGCAGAAAGAAGGAAAGAAACAAGAGGGTCATTTCTACCGGTCTAGCGGCTCTTGCTTGTTGAATGGCGTCTATCCATTCGTTTTGGTCCTTCTTCGTTTTGGCGTAGATATCATAGACTTTGATCTCCGTCTCTATTGTGAGGCCCAGAATAGAGCCGGGCATCATATTCACCGATAGCACCTCTTCCAAGTAAATAACAGCTTCAGCTTTTGTTAATGACTGCTTGTGTGAATATTTTGTTGTTAGCCTACGAGGCAGTCGGGACGAGAGAGAGAGAGAGAGAGAGAGAGAGAGAGGAGAGGGGGTAGAAACTAGGAATCGACGTGGCAGAGTAAAACTACGAAGACACGTACCTGCTTTTCTTTGTGATAAGAAAGAGAACCTGGCCGCAAAACCCACCAGTACTCCTTCAGCTCCTCCGTCGAATGATCGGTAGAGGTGGGTTTCCCTTGTTTCTTCTTTGCCAACCAGCCTTCTTTCAGAACCTCCTCGAACATCAATTTTCTTTTTGAAAACATAGCCGAGGCTGGAACTTTTCTTTGGCCATCCTCCGCCGTGCCGGGAGAGGGCGTTCCGGGTTGACCCGACTCCTGTTAACAAACAAAAAGCAAATCGTTAAACAACCAAAGTAGGGGCAGGAAAGAACAAAACGGGCAACAACCAGACAAACAAAAGCAATGCTCAAAACAAAAAAAGTAAGGTCGTACATACCATGTATATATTTCTGACAATGGGTCTGCTTTCTCCTGCAACTGCACTTTCTCTGACCGTTAGCGATTATTGTTTTTTGTTTCTCTCTCTCTGACTTTTTTTTTCTCTGACCCCCAAAAAAAAAAAAAAACTAACAAATGCGGGTCTGCTGCCAGGGCCAGCTATTATGCACACTTTCGCCAACGGGCGTTTGGGGTTTACCTTTTTCCCTGCTCGCTCCTTAGCAAACCGCTTTTCCGCTCTTATTTATTGTCGACATATCTCATGTCCGCTCTCCTATCCACCGGGCAAGAAGCGAGGAGAGCAGTGAAGCGAAGAAGGAAGAGGAGAGGCAGAGAGGGAAAGGCAGCAGCGAGAGAGAGGAAGATAGAAGCGGAAGGGGGAAAAAAAAAACAAATGTAAGTGACAATATACACGTTCGTTTTTATTTTAAGAAAAGAGAGAAGAGAAAGGTACGCTTTTTTTTTCCTTTTAGTTTCTCCGCAAGTCCATCGATCGGAAGGAAGAGAAAAGAAATGTTCAAAAAAAACAAAAAGGTTTTTCTTTTTTTTCTTTTCCGTTCTTTTCAATCCACAGACTTGTAAGGATGACCAAGGCCATAGAGGATGCCCATGAATTTGTCATCGTCAATGTCGTTCTGGAAAAAGGTTTTCTTCATCTTGAAGAATGTGGCGCATGTCAGGAGGCTATCGCTTCCTGCTTGATGCTGAGGTCCTATCCGCTCCACCTTCGTGGTTTCCATCATTCATTAGAACATGAAAGATAGAGAGGAAACAAAGGCAAAGAAAGTGCAAAAGACGAAATAACAATAATAAAAACAGAGACGAGAACGGATTCGTACCTCGAGGTCCTGGGCCACTTCGTTGAGGCCCCCTTTAAGATTTTTACAGCTCCTCATTAAATACTTGATGTCGTATATACATGGAAAGTAACTCTTGATCAAGTCAAAAAACTCGTCCTCCTTGGCTGGCAAAGGCTTGCAAGTCAGTATCTTGAGCAGGTAACCAAAGTCATAGCCGCTGTGGAAGCTGATCCACTTGATCTCCTCGTTGAGGACGATGCCGGAGGACATGAGCAGCTCGCCGAAGTGAGAGACGTCTATGCCGTACTCTTCGTGCTTCTTAAAGTTGATACCGGACCTCTGCAACAGTTCAATAGAGTCTTGGGCGTACATGTCCTCACTTTTATAAAGCGTTTCGTTTAGAATCAAGGGGAGAGAGAGAGAGAGAGAGAGAGAGAGAGAAAGAACAGGAAAGGAGTTTGACGCGGAGAAGAGAGACTAACGTACTTCAGGTTGAACTGAAAGTTGAACTGCCATGTACAGATTCCAGGAGGCACTCTGCCTTCCTCGTCAGAGAAGGTCAGCCCCAGCTGGATGATTTTCAAGAGGTCGACATTACAGCGCAGCGTTTGGTAGTGGTACTCGCTGGTGCTTTTGAAGTTGCCAATGGGACGAGCCACAACACCTGGGAACTCAGTATCCTGGTGTTCGTTTCGATGAACAGAAGGAAGATGGGAAAAAAAGGTTATTTGGAAGAAGTGGCGGAGAAAAAAAAAGAGGCTTTGTACCATGGCAATGTAGGGGTAGTCTTCCACAAGATCTCGGATGTTGGCCATCTCTTCTTCCAAGTTAGCCGCCCATACTTCTCTGATGATGTCGTTCTCTTCGTTCATTTCACTCTCTTCTTACCCACATGAAAAAAAATCGATTTCGGAAAAAAACAAGGATGGCGGGTGGTGGCTTTCAAATCAATCCAACCCAATGCGCTGAGGGGGGAAAAAAATTCTCCGTCCGAGTTGAGTTGAGGTGTGGTGGCCTCTTTTGAGTTCGTCACAATGAGGAATAAATAATATTTAAAAAAAAATAAAAAGAGGAATAAGCCACTGTCTGGTAGGCAAAGTTCAATCCTTCAACTTTGTTTTGTTTTTTTTTTCAGTTTGACGCTTGCCGCTACGCTAACGCAAAACGTAGCAGTTCTTGTTTTCGTTTGACACACACCACCCTTCACCCTTCACCTTTCCCTTCTTTCTTCTTGTTGAGCGGTTTTTTTTTTTCTCACCCCTTTTTTTTCACGCAAATCCGAAGAGCCACACCCCCACGCAAGCTTGCCTGTCCGCCATTATGGGTTTTTCTGGGTTTTTTTCTGCGGACAGAAAACTGGCGGAAAACACCCCTCAATCAGGGAAAAAAGTCCCAATTTCGGATGTTGCGTCAGCGTGTTGCTCTTTTGGAAAGTGGTGGCGTAGGATGGCAATCTGATATATTTTTGTAGACACCAAAAAGAAAAAAGCGGAAGAGAGAAGGAGGCAAAGGCAGGAACGTACGCACGGAAAGAAAGGAAATGAGAGGAAGGAACGTAGCTTTGGAGGCAGCCCTGCCGGCTTTGGAAAGGCAGGTCTTGCTGGCTTTCTCTAGGGCCAGCGCAAGTGGCATCCTTTCCACCTTGTCTGTGGCCATTCGAAGGACGCAAATCTCGCGATGCTCCGACTTTTGGGGCGCTGCCGAGGTGTCTGGCCTGCTGGACGAGAGGTTCTCCGGCCCACTCCTCAGCGCCAGTGTCATCAGCTCGCTTTCTGGCTTTTTCCATTCCATAATCGAGGTCTACCATTCCTTCTCTTCCTTAGCTTTTTTCTTCCTCATCAACCAAAAAGAACTGACGCGGTAAACATTTGCTTGCTTACGTAGTGGACAGCCTTTGAGCTCCTGGCCAGCCGAGTGCAACTCTCAGAACTGGAACCCTTTCCACGGTTCCTGGTGCTGCAGGCTCCCGCTCTGGCCGCTAGCCTGCTGACATATCCCCTGGAAACCCTGACCACACGCCTCAGCGTGATGACCCCTAGGGGCGGCGGCGGTTGTTTGGCTCTGCTGCGGCAAATGAGGGAGGAGATGGAGGAGCAGGCGGAGAAGGAGAAGCAGGAGGAAGAGAACGAGGAGCAGAGGTTGAGGAGGAGGCAGAGGGAGCAGGAGAGGGAGTGGAATGGGCGAAAGGCGGTGGTGGGCGCTCTCTTCTCGGGAGTAGGCGTGGCTCTGGCTCACACCTTGGCAGCTAACGGCTTGCGTGTTCTCCTGGGCAAAGCCATTCAACAACAAATGGGAGCCTCTTCAGCATCGGGCCAACTTGCTTTGTCTGTGGGAGCAATGGCCTTGACGGAGGTGTTGCTGCATCCCTTGAGCACGGTGACGCGACGCATGCAAGCTGGTCAATGGAGAAACCCCCTGCAGTGCTTCCAGGAGAGCGCAAGAGAGGTGGTCTACCTCTGGACCTCTACCAGTGAGAACAGCACTAGTGGAGGTGTCTTTGTGGTGGCAGGAGCGCTATACAAGGGAGCTTTGCTGGCAGCGTTGCATCGTGTGTTGCACAAGTTGGTAGTCGTGCGTTTCTATCATCAGGGCAAGCTGTTGGCGCAAGCCCTCATGCGTTGAGAATGGAATAACTGTCTTCCTTCTGAATTGTTGTTTTTATGTTGAGTATACACATGTTTAAAAGTACTTTTATGATTGTTGAGGGATCAAAGCAGAGCAAACGCGAAGGGTACCTCAACATTTTGGTGGTGGAGAGAGTGAAGAGAGAAGAGAGAAGAGAGAACGAAAAGAAAGAAAAGAGAGAGAGGAGGAGAGAGACAGAGGCACAGACAGAGAGAGAGAGAGAGAGAGAGAGAAGAGACCGGAGGAGCATACCATGAACCACGAAAAGAAGGAGAACGAAAAGAGAGAGAGAGAGAGAGAGAGAGAGAGAGAGAGAGAGAGAGAGAGCGAGCGAGAAGAGAAAAGGGAAAAGCAAAGATGCACTAAAGTAAGATGTAAATGTTTGTGGCAAAACAACATTGAAAAGAACGGAAAGGAGTGCAAGGAAAAGACCTAGAGTCTGGCCTTATTTTGAAGGTTGCTCATGACGACGCCCGTGGACTCGCCAATGTCTTTGGGATTGGTGGCATCCTTCCAGGAAGTGATGGTGGACCAACTCTTGGAAATTTCCTCTGGCTGCAGTTCTTTGTCGATCGGGAAGAATGCGCTGTTTTTGTAGTGTTGGTTCAGTTTCATATGCAATTAAAACAAACACAAAAAAAATAAACACAAAAAGTTACCCTTTGGTCCTCTGCCAACGGAGCTTGGAGAAGTAGCCAGCGCCCAGCTCGAAGAGGGAGCCCGTCTCCTCGCAGGACTCATGGCAAAGGTAAAGAACCAGAGGGGCCACAAAAGCGGGGGATAACTTCTCCACCTGTATTTTTTTTAAATAAAAAACAACATCAGTTCAATTATAACAAAGAAGAGTAATAATGAGAAGTAGAAGGAAAGAAAGCGGCTCACCAGTTCCTTGGGCATGATGGTCTCCGTGAGACGGCTTCCAGCGATAGGGGCGATGGTGTTGACGTGTACGTTGCGGCCCTTGCCCTCAATAGCCAACGTGTTGGCAAAGCCCAGCAGGGCCAGCTTAGCCGCTGAGTAGTTGGCTTGACCAAAGTTGCCATAGATGCCTTTTCAGCAATAATGATAATTAGTTATGAGGGCAGAAGAGAACCAGAGTAGCTGAGAGGAAGAACAGAAGAGAAAAGTAAAGAAAACGAAAAGCGAGACATAGAAACAGACAAGACGAGAAGAAGAGAGGAGAACAAACCAGCAGCAGAGGCAGTCATGATGATACGACCAAACTTTTGTTCTCTCATGATGTCCCAAGCCGCTCTGGTAACCTTGTATGCTCCCCTAACGTGAACATCGTAAACAAGGTTCCAGTCGGCGTCCTACAAGGACCAAAGTCAATGAGCAAGAAGCACTCCCCAACAAAAAACAAGAGCCTCTATGGTTTCAACCAACCTTCATTTTGACAAAAGAGGTGTCACGAAGGATGCCTGCGTTGTTGATGACCACGTCAACACGTCCCCAGGTAGACATTGCTGTCTGGATGATCTTATCTCCTGTTTCCCATTTTTTGTACCGTTGGTTAAAGTTAGAGAGGAAGAGAGAGAGAGAGAAAGAGAGAGAGAGAGAGCGAGCGAGAAGAAAGAGCAACAGTGAAAAGACAGAGAGAGAAGAAAGTAACCGTCAGTAACAGAGTCGTAGTTGGCAACGGCCTCACCGCCAGCTTGCTTGATCTCGTCGACCACCTTGTCAGCAGCGCGGGTGGAGGCACCCTCCCCCTTCATGCTGCCTCCCAAGTCGTTCACCACGACCTTTGCCCCTCGCTTAGCAAATTCGAGGGCATACGCTCTGCACCCCCCCACAAATCACAGGAATGTGAGAACATAGAGAGAGAGAGAGAGAGAGTGACAGAAAAAAGTGAAACACAAACGACTGTACGGTACCTTCCGAGACCGCCGCCAGCGCCAGTCACAACCACCACTTTGCCATCAAAACGAAGTTCGCTCATCTCTTGCTTTTAGCTTTCTTTCAAGCTGTTCTTTGCCGCTGGTTCAAATCCCACTCCTGTACATGCTTGGTTTTTTTTAACCAAACAGGAAAAAGTAGTCATGTCGTCATGGAGATTAGATGACCGACCATCGCGCAATGGTTCGGTTTGACAGCGGTCCTTGTCGACCCCTATTTTTTGCGGCTGAAAGCAGCAGGAAAGCGTAGGGGCATGTTTGCTGCCCTTTTTTCCCTTGCCATATCTTTTTAGTCAGATACAGAGGGACCTATCTGGGGGAAGAAATATTTTGCTTGAGGGTCTGCGGAAATGTATTTGGTTCCATTTCTTTTTTGCTGTCGACAGAGGGCCAGTGCTCCTCTTTTTTTTTTTTTTTGGTTTTCTCTCACCTCGAGTCGCACCCGGCCTATGCACCAATATTTTCCAATCAAATCTATTGTGCATACGCTCGCACTTTCTTTATAAGGGTTGTTAAGGAGTATGCAGGAATACTTTTCAATCAAAAAAACTAACTCTCGTAGATGTCCCTGCCATTTTTGACTTAGCGATTTTCAAAAAGACACCAGCAAACACTATCCCAGAATTATTATTTTGCCAATCGATAATTTTATTGCAACAAAAAGAGAATGAACGTGCGCCACCCAGGAAAGAGAAGGAGTACTGCCCATGCTGAAACGGTATCTATGAGCAGGAGCACACAGCAGAGAGGGAGAACCAAGTCCCTGGTTAATCTTGTAAGTTGAGAGAAATGAAGAGAAGTGAGAAGATCTGAGTGGAGGGAGAGGGGGTTAGGAAGAGAGGAGAGAGGAGAGAGGGGAGAGAGAGAGAGAGAGAGAGAGGGGGGAGAGAGGAGAGGGAAAGGGAGAGAGTGGGAGAGAGAACATAAAGAGGGAGGAAGAGAGAGGGAGAGACAAAGAGGGAGGGAGAGAAGGAGAAACAAAGGAAAAGAGGAGAGGAAAAGAAAGGGAGAGAGGGAGAGGAGAAAAGGGAAAAAGAGGGAGAGAGAGAAAGAGGGAAAGAGAGAAAGGAGAGAAAGGGAGAGAGGGGAAGGAAGAGAGAGGAAGGGAGAGAGGGAGAGAGGGAAAGAGGAAGGAAAGGGGAGAGGAAGAGAGTGGAAGAGAGAAGGAAGAGAGAGGGAAAAAGAAAGAAGGAGAATGTGAGAGAAAGAGAGAGAGAGAGGAAGAGGAAGAGAAATGTTGTTCAAGGAAGAGCAGAAGACTTACCACTAAGAAGAAGCTTACCAGTGACAAAGGAAGAAAGTTCACAACCTGAAAAGAGGAGGATAACAGAAAAGAAACTTATTTTTGTTTGCTTTAGGGGTTGTAGACAAAAAACTTTTCTTCTTTGCCTTCTTTACTTAGCTTTTCTTTTTAGTGGTAAGTTTAAGCAAAAAGAAGAGAAAGGAGAAAAAGGAGAAGGAGAAGAAGAAAGGCACTTATCACTAAAACACAGAAAGAATAAGAGAGAGAGAGATGAGAGAAAGAAAGAGAGAGAAAAAGAGAGAAAGAGGAGAGAGAATGAGAGAGAAAAGAGAATGAGAGAAAGAGAGAGGAGAGAATGAAAGAAAAAGAGAGAAAGAGAGGAGAGAATGAGAGAGAAAAGAGAATGAGAGAATGAGAGAGAATGAGAGAGAATGAGAGAGAGAGAGAGGAGAGAATGAGAGAAAAAGAGAGAAAGAGGAGAGAGAATGAGAGAGAGGAGAGAAGAAGAGAAAGAAGAAAGAGAGAGAGGAGGGAGAAAGAGAGAGAGGAGGGAGAAAGAGAGACAGGAGAGAAAGAGAGAGAGGAGAAAAGAAAAGAAAGAGGAAGGAGAAAGAGAGAGAGGGGAGAAGAAGAGAAAGAGGAGGGAGAAAGAGAGAGAGAGAGAGGAGAGAAAGAGAGAGAGGAGAGAAAAAGAGAAAGAAGAAAGAGAATGAGAGAGAGGAGAGAAAAAGAGAAAGGAGAAAGAGAGAGAAAGGAGAGAGAGAGAAAAGGAGAAAGAGAGAGAGGAAAGAAGAAAAGAAAGAGGAAAAAAGAAAAGAAAGAGGAAAGAAGAAGAAAAAGAGGAGAGAGAATGAGAGAGAGGAGAGAAAAAGAGAAAGAAGAAAGAGAGAGAGGAGAAAGAGAGAGCGAGAGAGGAGAAAGAGAGAAAAAGAGAGAGAGAGAGAGGAGAAAAAGAGAGAGAGAGAGGAGAAAAAGAGAGAGAGGAGAGAGAGAGGGAGAGGAGAGGGAGAGGAGAGAGGGAGAGAGAAAAAGAGAGAGAGAGAGGAGAAAAAGAGAGAGAGAGAGAGAGAGAAAAAGAGAGAGAGGAGAGAGAGAGGGAGAGGAGAGAGAGAGGAGAGAGAGAGGAGAGAGAGAGAGAGAGAGAGAGAGAAGAGAAGAAGAGAAAGGAGAAAGAGAGAGAGAGAGAGAGAGAGGGAAAGAGAGAGAGGAGAAAAAGAGAAAGAGGGAAGAAAGGAGAGGGAGAGGAGAGAGAGAGGAGAGAGAGAGGAGAAAGAGAGAAAAAGAGAGAGAGAGAGAGGAGAAAAGAGAGAGAGAGAGAGGAGAAAAGAGAGGAGAGAGAGAGAGGAAAAGAGAGAGAGGAGAGAGAGAGGGAGAGAGAGAGGAGAGAGAGAGGAGAGAGAGAGAGAGAAGAGAAGAAGAGAAAGGAGAAAGAGAGAGAGAGAGAGAGAGAGGGAAAGAGAGAGAAGAAAAAGAGAAAGAGGGAAGAAAGGAGAGGGAGAGGAGAGAGAGAGGAGAGAGAGAGGAGAGAGAAAAAGAGAGAGAGAGAGAGGGAGAAAAGAGAGAGAGAGAGAGAGAGAGAGAAAAAAGAGAGAGAGGAGAGAGAGAAGAGGGAGAAAGAGAGAGAGGAGAAAGAGAGAGAGGAGAGAAGAAGAGAAAGGAGAAAGAGAGAGAGAGAGAGAGAGAGAGAGAGGGAAGAGAGAGAGAGGGAGAGGGAGAGAGAGGGAAAGAGAGAGAGGAGAAAAAGAGAAAGAGGGAAGAAAGGAGAGAAAGAGAGAGGAGAGAAAGAGAGAAAGGAGAAAGAGAGAGAGAGAGGGAGGAGAAAAAGAGAAAGAGGGAAGAAAGGAGAGAAAGAGAGAGAAAGAGAGAAAGAGAGAAAGAGAGAAAGAGAGAGAAAGAGAGAGAGAAGGGTACCACACATGAGGGGCAGTTCTCAGCAGACTGTTGGGGACATCCCACCAGCAACACAGGTACCTTAGGCTCTCAGCAGCTGCCCTCCTTCATGTTAAACGCCTTAGCAAGGACCCACCCCGCCAGTCCTGTCAAGTCACCCCACACAAAAAAAAAATTAGAATAATCAGCACCACTCTTCTCTCCAGTCCTCTTCCGCCAGCTCCTTTGCTTGTTCCTCACCTGCGAGGGGCTTCTGGTGAACAAGTCTTCTTGTGGGACTCCTCAAACTGACTAAACGGCAGTAACTTGTTGCACAGGCAACAACAGAGCAACGAACCAAAGGGTTTTCCGTCTTTGAATTTGCAACAAGTTTATGTGGTGTAGTGGTGTTTTACGCTTTCCCGGATGATGGTCTTTGGTTAACAACTTTGGTTAACAAATTTATCAAGGTGTGATAGCGCAGCCGGTGGGGAGCAAGAGAGCGCAACCAAAGCGAGGAGAGAGTACAGAAAAGTAGAGAGAGTAAAGGAGAGCAGAGAAGAGCAGGTAGAGGAGAGTAGAGAAGAGAGAGGATAGGAGAATAGAGAAGGTAGAGGAGAGTAGAGAAGAGAGAGGATAGAAGAGAGGGGAGAGAGGATAGGAGAGTAGATAAAAGAGAAGAGAGGAGAGAGGACAGGAGGGAAAAATAATTTTTTTAAGGTGCACCTGCCTACATCTGCATACATCCGCATACATCTGCATTCGTATGCAGGGAGGTGCAGCCTTCGGATGTAAAACTTGACCTAATCAAAAATTTTAGATCATAATCACCCCAGGATGCGACTCGAGGTGTCTCAAGTTAAAAGTTTCCTTGCACCCTCTTCTTCTTCTCCAACATGTCCCGTTTGATTTGCTTAGCGGCTCTGCTCTCTTTTTGTTGCTTTTTAATGCGTGTTCCCCCAACTACACCGTTCTTCACGGACCATTTCTGTGAAAGCAGGGAGTCGTTCCTACCGCTGCATTGCAGCTTTTCCCCTATGATAGCGGAGGGGGCCAAAAACCTGGTGCTTTCGTGCACTGATGGTACGGTGGTACGCGTAGGCTTTGCACTGCCCTACACGAATGCCACCGCGGTGGTGGACAACATGTCCGAGATAATAGTGTGGATGGCAGAGCATTTGCTAGCACCATCGCTTATCAGCCCCGACCACCACCATCAGATCTTTTTAGCTGCCATCAGCGCTCTCTCCAAGGAGGACGCTGTGAGGAACGTGGAGGATTGGGCACCTGTCTCCGCCCTTGAAAGGGAATGGGAGAACTTGTCGATGGCCAACAGACCCACTCCCTCGTCTTTGGGCTAAACTCGCCCAAGCACTCCTTCACCTTTTGCATCCAACCCGAATGGTTCGATGCGTCTCTCCCGTCCCACTGGACTGCCTACACCAAAGTGGAGGAAGAAGGGGAAACGGGGAAAGGGAAGGGAGAGTTGGCTGCCAAAAAGACTGTTCCCTTGCAGTTGCCCTTCGTTTTCGCGGTGGAGCACCAGGTTCGCTACGACGGATCAGTGGAGGACCTAGCGGGCCTACTGAATGAAGAGGACCTGTTGGTCTTTCTGTACGGCTTCTTCAACGATCAGCATCGCATGATGCGCGCCCAGGGCAGCTTCCATGTGGACTGTCATCCAGGCAACATCCTTTTTCGCCGTACCTCGGGCGGCCTGCTGGAGTTTGCCTTCTCTGACTTTGGCAAGAGCGCCTCCTCCTCCTCCTCGGCCCAATAGTGGGAGCATCGACACAGTTCTGGACTTTATTCTGCGCGAAGCCAAGGACAAGCCCCAAGTGCAAGCTGTGGTCAAACAGATCATAGTGGTGGAGAAAAGCCTGCGCAGCCAGGACATGGCAGTGGAGGAATACTTGGAGGGACTCTTCAAGGCCACAAGGGAAGGCCTTTCCTCCCAGTACGACCATGAGCAGCTGAACCATTTGTGGGACCGGTTGGGCTGCAGGTTTGCCGTTGAGTCCCTGCGCTCTCGTTTGGATGTGGTTGAGCAGGAGCTTAACGACACCAGGAGGGAGCTTAATGACACCAGGAGGGAGCTTAACGACACCAGGAGGGAGCTTAACGACACCAGGAGGGAGCTTAACGACACCAGGAGGGAGCTTAACAAAATGGCCAGCAAGGTTAAACTGCTCACGAGGCAGCTTGAAGAACAACGCGAGGAGTTCAAGAGGCAGCTGGCAGAGCAACGCGAGGAGATAACAAAGTTGATGGCACAGATACTCGATCTCAAGGAAGAAAGGAGAGGGAAGAATGAGGCAGGTGATGAGACGGTGAGACAATCTCAGCAACTGCACGCAGAGGAAGGCAGCTGTCAACCCGGAGGGCTTTGT
Organism: Balamuthia mandrillaris; assembly: GCA_031835245.1. Lineage (NCBI taxonomy): Eukaryota > Discosea > Longamoebia > Balamuthiidae > Balamuthia > Balamuthia mandrillaris. The sequence continues at coordinate 55,538 of JAVKOQ010000199.1, forward strand.
GGAACTCAAGGACGAAACTAAAGTGGAAAGGCCACTCCCTCACCAATTTTGTTTTTGACTATTTTGTTTTTGTTTTTTGTTTTTGTAAGGTGCTTATTTGCTGTGGCCGTGTGCATTATAAGTAGTTGTTGATAGTCAACTTGCTCGTTAGCATTTTTTTATCCGTTTGGAAAATAATCAGAGGAGACTCAGAGAGAGGAGGATGAGTGAGAGAGAGAGAGAGAGAGAGAGAGAGAGAGAGACAGAGAGAGAGAGAGAGACAGAGATAGCTTCAAAAACCCCACCAAAATGTGAAGCTAGAGAGAGAGAGAGAGAGAGAGCAGGAGATGAAGCGAATCTTGTAACAAAAGCGAAGAAACAGAAGAGGCCTATGTACAAAGGTGAGCCACCCAACAGCAGAAACCATTACCACCAAACGACTTCAAGTGTGCCAGCGGAACCCGACTCATCACCATCAGCATAAAAGCTGTTGCTGACCTCAAAAGAAGAAATAGACACGTAGTCATTTTGCTTGAATAGTTCTCCTCCGGCGTTCCATTCTTCTGCAAGAGCCATTACGGCCTCTTCTCCTTGTTTTTGTTTTTGTTTTTGTTAGTTCGTGAACAATAGGTTTAAAGAAGCACAGAGAACAACAAACCTGAGTCTCCATTCTCGTTATCCAGGACCCAGACCTGATACCTGTTGGAATGGGAAAAAAGCCAGGCCACCCAGATACAACCGTAGAAGTTCCCCTTGCCAAGAGCCTTGATGATGCTGGCCAACCCCCTAGGGACATTGTCGTATGGAGCGGCGTTGGTGATAGTGACTCGAGGCAGTCTTGTGATGAGGTTGCGGACGGGCTCTTCGATCACCTCGAACATCGCCGTCAGCCCGCTGAAATGTAAGTCAGCAACGAGGTGGTCGAAGATGGCTTTTTGCAAGAACAACAGGTGTTCAGAGAGCTCCAGAACGGAAACTATAAGGTACATGCGGGAGTCGAGGGAAAAAGTGTCGTTGCCGAAGAGCGGCAATGGAAAGACGTCAAAGGAGAGCCTCAAGCTCAGGTTCCCCGCAGTTACTTCTGAATTTCTCAGATGCTCTATGGTCATCGAGACGTTGATAAGATATGACGCATACAACGACCCTGAGGTGCCCACAGTGAAGCCTTGCCATTGCAGCACCTCTGTCCGGTAAGAGCCTCTTCTCACGCTCACTTCTTCTACGTCGTTCACCAGCGCACAAACAAAGTCTTCCGTTTGTTCCTCAATGCTTCTTTTGCGAAGCTCGAAATGCTTCTCGTCAAACCATGAAAGTAGGTCTGGCGAGGCATCATTTCGCGGAAGGGAGGAAGCAGCAGGCCACAGGGAGAATAACACTACCAAGAAGAAAGCAGACCAGGCCATTCAAATGTTGCAACAGAAGAAGGTATTAAGAAAATGGTGTTGTGAGGAGGTAAGAGAGAATGACTCACTCATCCAAACCGACTTAAAGACGACTGACATTCTTGAATTTTTTGAAGATAAACGACACAAGGATGAAAACGCGAGAAAGAATGGCCACGTCATGGTAAAGGTGACAGAGATAACAAGCAAAGAAGAGAGAGGAGAGAGACGGCGAAAGAGAGAAGTGAACAGATGAGAACGATGACACACTTGCGCACTCTCATGCACGCTCCGGCCTAATTCCGTCCTGCATTCAATGCCTGAATGCCGTTTAGGTCTTGGCATGACAGCACGACGTTATTCTCCGGACCCCTAATCTGTCTTCCTCTCAGGCCCAGTTGTCTGTAGACAGGACATTAGCCGCCCACACGCAGGGGGAAAAACAACGAGAATGAGCCGGTGAACAAGTCCTCCAGCCGTATTACAATGAAATCCACCTGCCACCTGAAGTGACTTGTAGTCTACTATCCACCTGCGCAGCATAAAACCTGCGAAGTTTTTTCCTTTTCCACAAGGCAACTTAAGTTCGGCCAATGAAGACTCTCCGGTGTTATAGCAATTAATCTCAGGTACTACGGGTGGCCAACCAATATTTGGTTATCGGGAGAATGTTGCACGGAGATGCTGGAAATGCCCGGCAAGAGCTGCTCTCTTTTTAAAGCGGCGCACTGCTTGCTCTTTTTGTTTTTGTTATCGCCTCACTCAACAAACTCCTTCCTCCTCTTACAAACACAACAATGCACGCCAAGTCCGCTTTGGTTCTTTTGGGTCTCCTCTTGGTGGCCGCGTTCGCCCCTCAACAAGCCCATGCCGGCGTGAACCTCGATGCCTTGCTCGAGGGCAAGCTCCAGCTCGATGGCAACCTTGACGCCATCAACACCAAGTTGCAGGCCGGCTTCGCCGCCACCCTCGGAGCTCCCATTGAGTTTTCCGTCGCCCTCACCGACGTCTCCATCACCATTGACACCAGCGCCTTTGAGGCCGGAACCATAACCTGGGAGGCCAGCGTGTTGACCGACGAAGGTTTATTTGAAGGAAGCATCACCGCCTCTGGCATTTCTCTCGGAGTGGAAGTGGTCGTTGACGAGGAGGACACCTACACAGGCAGCGTCACTGCCACTTTCAGCTTTGTGGCTACCTTAGCCGCTAGCTTCGAGGGAGCCTCCCCGGTTTTCAGCTTTGACGGTATCTCCGTCACTGTTTCCGACTTGGTGATCGATGTCGACGGGCTTTCTTCCACTATCACCAACTTTGCCGCTGGAACTGTGACCGACTTTGTCGAGGAGGCCCTCTCCTCTGCCTCTGACTCTCTGACCGAGTTTGGCAACTCTCTCTTGGCCGTTGTGAACGACGGTCTTCACGACATTGTCGGCGACCTTCCTCGCGTGTCCATCGAGATTGACGATGAGTTGTTGGATGGCCCTGCTGCTGCCGTGGCTGCTATTGTATCTTTGCTTTCCGAGCTCGACATCGGTGACTTTGCCGACGGCATCTTCTTCGCTAACGTCAACTTCGACTCTGGCGTGGTCATTGACTTCTGGATTCTTGACAACGAAGACGGCGTTTCCGGTTTGGCCTCTCCTTTACTTCTCCCTCCCTTTCTTTGTGTATTTGTTTCCTGATTTTTTTTTTTTTGGTTGTTTCGTGCGGTAGGCGCCGACGCCGTCCTTGCTTTGGCTGCCGCTTACGAGTCCGACCCCGAGGCCTTTAGCGCGGCCGGCGTGAAGTCCTTCGATGTCAAAGAGAGCACTGATGGAGCTGATGGAGCTGATGGAAGCGAGGATGGTGTTGAGGATGGCTCCGAAGACGGTGAGGATGGCAGCGAGGATGGCGGCGACGGCTCCAGCGCCTCTCGTCTTGCTGCTCTGTTGTTCTAAACAGAGCCCTCTTGCATCCGCATGTTTGCGTCTCATCAAATGTGCTTTAGTTTATCAAGAAAACTGAAACTTCTTTAAAACGTTAATGCTTGCTTCTCTCTCTCTCTCTCTCTCTCTCTTCTCATTCCTTTTTCTCGTCTCCAGAGCATCATGTCGTCCTGAAAATTACATTTCTTCTAATTTCCAATGGAAGGAATGTGAGGCTGGTGGGCATCGAACGCGAGCGCAGCAAGCGATAATTTGTGTCGACATGCTTAGATGGTCTGTCTCTCTTCTCCTCTCTCTTGGAGAAAATAGGAAGAGAGAGAGAGAGAGAAAGGAGAGAGAGAAGGAAGAGGAAGCGGAAGGGCATTGCTACAGAACAAGATAAGTGTTTATTTTGTTAATGTTGTTTAATGGCGGTTGGTTACTTTAGAACCAGAAGGGAGCCAAAGCAGCGGCATCAGAGCCGTCAATGCTGGCGGTGACCTTGAGGCCAGCAACCTCAAGACCGACCTCAGCGAACAGATCACTGTCCTCATCGTAAGCGGCCTCCAAAGCGGCAGCAGCATCAGCTCCTGATGGAGAGTCAAAAAAAAAGAAGAAGAGTGAGATGGAGTTCTTAAGAAGAATGAGAAGCAGGAGAGAAGGAAGGAAACAAAAAGAAAGAGCAACGAACCGGAAACCCCATCCTCGTCGTTGTCAATGGTCCAGAAGTCCACGTCCACTCTGCCATTGCCAGCGTTGGTGACGCCACCGATCATGATGCCACTCTCAAAGTCGCCCAGGTCGAGGTTGCCGTAGAGCTGCACGATGGCCTGCACGAATTCCTTCCTGTCCTTCTCAAAGTCGTTGACGGAGCCCTTCACGGTGACGGTGACGCGGGGCAAGGCCTCGAAGATATCGCGCAGAGGGGCCTCCACGACGGCCACCACCGAGGCGCCGAACTGGGTGACGGCGGAGGAGGCAGCCTTGAAGACGCCCTGCAGGGTGACCTTCACGGCTCCGTCCAAGGCGGCAGTGACCAGCTGGTTCACTCCGGTGATCTCAATGTCGAGGTCCTCGACGGAGAGCTCCAAGTTCTCCACGGCAAAGGCCACGCGGCCATCCTTCACGGAGGCGGAGACGGAGGAGAGGAACCTGAGGCTGGTGGTGATGGAGCCCTCGATGGTCTGGTCGTTGATGCTGAGGAAGACGCCCAGGGAGAGGCCGTTCACGAGGAGGCTGCTCTCAAAGTGTCCGTCGTCGGTGAGGCGGTCGCTCTCCCACTCGATGGTGCCGTCCGAGAAGGCGTTGGTGTCAAAGCCGAAGCTCACGGAGAGGAGAGGGACGTCGAGGTCGATGGAAGCGCCGTCCAAGGAGGCGGCAAAGGCGCCCTTCAGCTTGGCGTTGATGTCAGCGACGTGGGAGTTGACGTCGATGTTGCCCTCCAGCTTGGCGCCGATGTCGATGTGAGCGTTCACCACCAGGAGGAAGCCCAACAGCAGAAGCACGGTCTTGCCCAACATTTCTCTGTGTGTTGTTGTTTGTGTTTGTGTTTGTGTTTGTAAAGAAGAAGAAGTAAACTCGAAAAGAAAAGGTGGCTTTTATTTGTTTGCCAAACGAGAGGGCCGCATGAGCTATATGAATTGCGAACCCGAAAAGCCAGTCGAGGGCTGCATTACTTGAAAGAAAACTTTTGGTTTCGTCCACTCCTATAAAGATCCGCCCAATTCATTACAGGAAGGAGGTCTCATTTGTTGGCCCAAAGAGCGACAACATATGGGCTTGTGCCGAACCAAACGTGATCGGCTAAATCACTAAAACAAGAGGAGGCGTAGGGTAAGTTGCTTGGTGATGGTAGCGTTAGAACGGGGGAAGAGAAGAAAGGTATTGTTTCGGGTTTGTCTTCTCTCTCTCGTGGGACTGCGTTCTCTCGTTCCAAGCGGAAGTTTTTCTATTTGCTGTAAACTCCTTCCAAACAAGGTCACCACAGACGCCCGAAAGAAGGTTAGAGAAAGAGCCGGAGGGGAGGGAGAACTGGAAAGCAAAGACAGAAAGGCAGTAGAAAAAGCTCAAGCATGGGTAGAAAAGATATTGCTTTAGTTTTCATTCTCCATTCAAGTGATAGAAAACCCAAAGCAAACCCAGAGACTCCTCTTTGCTGCTTTGGTTGATGCTTTCTTATCTTAAACCTTATTTTGTTCCTTATCTTGGTTTCTTTCTTAGGTTGTCTGATGCGAGTTCTTATCTCTTTCCTTTGTCCTGTCTTTCTTTCTTTCTTGTCGTTTCTTTCTTTCTTTCTTTCTTTCTTTCTTGTATAGGTAATGAATAAAAAAACAACCACAGAGTAATTCTTTCAAGTGTTCATTTTGTTATTAGTTAGACAAGTCTCTCCAAATAAAGGAGAGCTTTTTAGAAGAAGACGGAGGCCACACGCGCAGCAGCAGAGTCACCATCACCATCAGCATCAATGCTGCCGTTCACCTTGAAGGACTTGACATTAACGCCAGCCTCAGCGAAGACCTCAGCGTCGGCCTCGTAGGCGGATTGGAGTTCGCTGGAAGCTTCCTCGCCAGTGACGTCGTCCTCGTTGTCAAGAATCCAGAAGTCAAAGTCGACCTCTCCCTTAGCGCCAGCAGAGTAGTCACCAATCAAGATACCGTTGGCAAATGCTCCAATCTCGAGGTCAGCGAGCACTTGCACGAAGGCAGATACGATGGCCTCGCGGTCCTCCTCGAACTCCTTCACAGTGGACTCGATGGTAACGGTCACGCGGGGGATGGCGTCAAAGACGTCACGAAGAGGGGCCTCCACAACAACAACGAGAGAGTTGCCAAACTCAACGATGGCTTCAGTGGCAACCTCCAAAGCGGCGTTGATCGAAGCCTCGAGGGAGCCCTCCAAAGCTGCGGCGATGGTGGCGCCAAGACCAGAAGCATCCAAGCTGAGCTCCTCAATGGAGACGACGGCATGTTCGAGAGAGAAGGAGACAGAGTCGTCCTCGAAGGTAGCCGCAGCTCTAGCGGAGGCCACAAGACTGAAGGAGACGGAGCCCTCGATGGGTTCGTCGTTGAGAGTGACAGTCAAAGCAAGGGAAAGGTCGTTCACACGGAAGGTGCCCTCAAAGAAGCCATCATCGGTGAGTTCGCTGGCCTCAAACTCAACGGTCGGTTCGTCCAAAGCGTTAGTATCGAAAGAGATGATGAGGTCGGAGGTAAGAACGGAGATCTCGATGTCCTCGCCGAGAGAGACGGAGAAGAGGGACTGCAGCTTGGCGGTGATGTCAGCAATGCTGCTGCTCACATCAACGCTGCCGCTCAGCTTGGCGTTGACGTTAGAGGCGGCGTAGGCTTGGGAGACCAAAAGGAAGCCCAACAAGAGGAGAATAGCCTTTCCGTACATTGTGTTATTGTTTGTGTTGTGTAATGTTTTTGTGTTGTGTTGTGAAGTGAGAGAAAAGAATGGCAGCGGCAGTCTTTTTATACCCGGTTGGGTCAAGTGTTCATTACTTGAACGCAAAATGTGGAGTCCTATCACACGACAACAAATTGCAACCATTTCTGCCTCACCTGACTAATTCTGGCTTGACTTTTCCAGGCCGTGCCTGCTATTGGCTGCAAGTTTATATTACGGAAAAATTTGTCCAATAGGAAAAATGGCACCAGGAATTTTGATAATTAAAATAGCCTAAATTGACTTGTTTGCATTTAATTCACCTTTTATGGTTTTCCCGCGATGTTCCGCCGTTCTCTTCGGCAACTTTGAAAATCCACCGAAACAGACTGCAGCCAATATCAGTTTGCCTGCGTTGCCCATTCTTCAGTCAAAAGGGAAATAATTCTTGGTGCATGGATCCGCATCCTCCTCATTTAGTAAAGCAATTTACCGCTGCTTTAACCTGCTCTGGTTGCCAGTTGGGAACAAAATCTTCGTCATGGAACTTGCTGTTCTCTCCGTCCTTTTCGCCGCGGACACCTCTCGTTACTGCTTCCTTTGTGACCGTGCTACTTCTCAATTCTCTTTTCCTTAGTTCACACTGCCTTAATGCAGTCCGCCTCATGCTGGTCCAGTTTTTGATTTCTTTCGTTGGTTGTCTTTCCGCACACACAAACCTCATCTTTCGCGTTGCTGTTTCGCCTCACGACAACGGTTGCCGATGGAATAGAACAGAAGCTCTGGATTATGAACGCGATATAGGACCCAGCACCAAGAGCTCTGGTTCACCCATTGGTCCTTTCCATTCCTGACCACGTCCCACTGTTGTGCAGGTGTCCACAACCTCTCGACGCGTCACGTTTACCTCTCATATGGGAAAAGAAAGGTGGATTTGAATCATGTCGTCGTGAACCCATAAAATAATTCCTAGAAAAAATTAGAATAAAAAAAAGGCGGGAAAAAAAACAAAGCGAAACAAAAAAAAAGTAGCAAGAAGAACGGGAGGGGAAAGCACCGTCGACGTAGCGGCAAAAAAAAAAAAAAAAAAAAAAATGGGAAGAAAGAGAAACAGCCCAGAGAAGGACGCGTAAATATTTCATGCATCACACTATCCTCTTCCTTTCCTCTCTCTTACTTCCTTTTTGATTTTTCAAATTCCTTTTTATTATGTTTTTTTTTTGTGGATTTTTTAATTTTTTTAAAAAAACAAAAGGGATGTAGAAGAAGAGGAAAGGTCCAGCGAGGAACCAGAAAGCGAAGAGGAGCCAGTGCGTAAGAGAGGAAAGAAAGCATTGGACGAGGAGGAGGAATGGGGAGGTGGCAAAGGAAGAAAACAGAAATCTAGCGGCGCCAAAAAAACGGCCTCCAAAAAGACTGCTACCGCCAAGAAGACCAAAGCGGCAGGGAAGAAGAAAGCAGCTCCCAAACAACAAAAAAAGAAGGCAGGCGCCGCCAGCGAAGAAGATGAGGGAGAGCCGAGCGAGGATGACGGTTCTCTCTTCTCTTTGGTCAAGAAACGAACCGCAATGAAAATGACCGTTGCCGATTGGATTTCTCGCTACGAGGAAAACCAAGAGGAAGCGGTCTTGGAATTGATTAATTTCTTATTCAGGGTGCGCCTCTCTCTCTCTCTCTCTCTCTCTCTCTCTCTCTCTCTCCCTTTCATTTTTTATTTTGTTTTTCTCACTATCTCTACACGTTTTGACCACTACACGTAGTCTGCCGGCTACGCTTCTAACGTGACGGACAGCGCTATGGATGCGACAGAAATGAAAAAAATGTTGGAGAAGATTTCCACCGATAAGACAAAGCGGGTAAGTGTTATCCTTTAATCTTTCTCCTCTTTATCTTGTCTGACAAGACAATCCTTTTCTCTCATCTCTACGTGCGCAGCTTGGAGGGTACTACCCCATTTTATCACGAGGAAAAGGGATGAGCAAGTTCAAGGCCAACTTTTTGGATTTCTGGGATAAATTGATTCTCAAGTGTGAGAGGGAAATTCTTTATGATGAGGTTATGATACAAACCGTCTTATCTTGGACCATCGCTATCGCCAGCACTTCCCTCCGGCCCTTACGACATACTGCCACTCTAGCCGCGCTTCAGATCATGAAGTCCATCATCACCGTTTGCAACTCGCTAAAAAAGGAGTACAGCAACACAGCCAAGCAACTAAAAACGGAGCAAAAGAGAGTGGCTGCTAGCAACAAAAGAAGCAGCGGTAAACTCAAGCAACTCGAAGCCAAGTATGAGGACATGCAGGAAAAGATTAGCGAGTTGGAAGAACTCATGGAACTTATTTTCAAAGGGTAAACAGACTTTTCTCTCCCCTTTCCATCTTTCTCCTATTTCTCTATCTCTCTATCTCTCTTCTTTCTTTCTTTCTTCATTTCTTGTCGTTTCTTTCTTTCTTTCTCTCTCTCTCTCTCTCTCTCTCTCCCTCTCTAACTTTAGTTCTTCAATTGGTATTTTTTAGAGTATTCTATCATAGGTACAGGGATACATTCCCAGAGATTCGCGCTGCCAGCATTGCTGCTTTGGGCGACTGGATAATCGGTTATCCTATCAAGTTTCTTTCTGACCATTATCTGAAATATGTGGGATGGCTTCTGAGCGACAAGGCATGTGTATCCCCTAGCACCAAGAAAGAGCCGTAGTTTTCTAACGTTTTGTTGTGTTATCAACATGAAGGAGGCTGAAGTTAGACAGAGTACTCTTGAAGTCTTGAAAAAGATATACTCAACTGAGACTGCTCTGTCAAACTTAGATACATTCACGGAGCGTTTTAAGGCAAGGATGGTTGCTTGCACATTGGATGTATCTCCTGCTGTTAGCATCATTGCGACTGAAGTAGTTACCCTTCTTGCCAAGTAAGCACTCTCTTTCCTTCTTCTCTTCTGTCCCTTGTTCATCCAATACTAACACAATGTCAACAACCCTAAACACAATAGGCATCAATATTTGGAAGAGGAAGAAATAGAGCATGTTTATCGTTTAATGTCCGATACAAATGTGCGCATTCGTTTTGCTGCTGCTACCTTTGTTAAAGAAAATCTTTTGGATGGGCCAATTACATCCGCTGTAACGGGCAAAAAAAGGGTAGCTGAACGACAACTACGTTCTCTGGTGGAGTTTGTTGTCAAGCATTGTGTACAATCCCAAATCCCCAATTATGTAGTGGATGCCTTGTGGGCTACCTCCCCTTTCCTCAAGGTCTAGTTCCTTGCACTCTCTCACCTTCTCTTCTCTCTGCTTCTCGGCTTTTCTCTTTTCTCTTGTATGTTCTTCGGTGACATTGCTGACATGCAAGAACATAACTAGAAATGGGATATAATGAGTGCATTGCTTGAAAATAGCACTGATTTATCGGAGAAGGAGCAAGTTGTTTTAGCTCGCGTTATCAACGTCTGCGTTAAGAAGGCTTGTGGGCACTCTATCTGTCCAAAAGATGTCCGTGCTCCCGACTCAAAAGCCAAAGAGGTAAAAAAGCTTTTTTAGCTGAAAATGCTTTTAATTGGTGTGCTGAATACTCACCGGCTGGACTTGTTCTTGTTCTTGTAGTCAGAAGCAAAGAAGAATGCTACTAGCATGACAGAGTTCTTTGCCAAAGCACTTCCGCAGCTACTGAGCAAGTACCAATCAGAAGCCCTCAAAGTGGAGGAGCTGGTTGAGCTTCCCCAATATTTTGATTTGGAAGTTTATCGCACCCATCACTTGGAAAAGGTATACACGTGTTCAATTTTATGTGACTCGGCGAACAAATCCATGGTTCTCCTGCTCAGTTTTTTTTTTTCCTCTTTATGTAGTACTTCAAAGATTTGCTGGGACAGCTGAAGGAGATCTTCATGATGCATACCACGACAGAAATATTCACCAACGTAGCCAACACATTCCAGTATTTTCTTTCTGTACAACATTCGCTCCAAGAAGCAGCTGAGGTAGCCTTTGCCCAACTGACTGACGACATCAGCTCCAAGTTTTATGACGCACTCCCAACGGACGAGATGGTAATGTAAAAACATTTACATTTATTGCTTGCAAAATCTTTAACTTTTTTTGTTTTTAGTTGCCAGACTTGTCAAACGAAAAGGATGAAACAACCCAAGCACTCACGTTATCATTGGACCGCATTCACGAAATGTATCTTGTAAACAATCTTAGACGTTTGGACATCGATGGACCCTTGGAGAAGCTGTTGCGCGCTCATATGAGTGGCACTTACCAAAACGACAAGGTCCACTCTCTGTTCTTCTTCTTCCTCTTCTTCTTCTTCTTCCTCACCTATCTTGTTGATTTCTCTTCTATTGAATGTAGATCGCCTGTCTTTTGATGCGTATCCTCTTCCAAGCCTTGTTATGGAGGTTCGCCACTATCAACCCAGATGAAGCCACGCGGAGAGACGTTGGTGAAGTGACCCACCAACGTGACGAACTTACCGACATTCTCGAAAAATACTTAAAGGACGGCGAGGTCTTCTCTCATGCCGTTCGAGCCAAAGCATACGAGCTGCTCTGTGACCTCGTACTTGTGTTCAAGCCAGGTATGCCCGGCATGCTGGGCAACTTCTCCTACACCTTCGAGACGGACGCGCTGCCCAAAGCATTGCTTTCCTATTTTGAGCAGGAGCTCTCCAGCAGCCCCAGCAACATCGTTGGTCTGGAAGAAGAGGAGGAAGCAAAACCTACAAAAAGCAAAAATGCTAGAGGAACAGGCAGAGGCAAGAGGAAAGGAAAAGGCAAAAAGTCAGATGATGAGTCGGAGGATGAAATTGAAGAGTTCCCTACAGGTTTGTTCCGTTTCTTCTCCTCTTTTGTTGTTATTTCTTCATTCTCTCTCTCTCTCTCTCTCTCTCTCTCTCACCTTTCATGAAACAAATAAAAGCAGAGAGCACAAAGAAGAAGGAACAAAATATTACAGCAGCGGATGAGCTGCGGCGCCCCGAAGTACAGAAAAAGCTGGCCGCCATTCGACCCCTAACCAAGGCAGTAGTCTATAATGCCATTCCTCGCCATATGATTGCCCACGAGGTACTCAAACATTACAACTTTCATGGATTGAAGTGCAAGGAGGTGTTTGGCCACTTTTTGATGGAGCTTCGAGGAGAAAACGATGATCATCCTCATCCTGCTTGGAGAGTAATTCTTGACGCAATCATCAGGGTTTGTTTTATTTCTCTGTCTCTCTCTCTCTCTCTCTCTCTCTGTCTCTCTCTCCTTAGTTTTCTTTTCTTTTCTTTTCTGTTCTTTATACGGCTCGGTGTTTTGGCTCTTGTGGGTATAAACATTTTCACGCTTTTGCAGAAATACGAAGATTTTCTCGCTCGCTCAGCAGAGGCGGAGGAAGAAACGGACGACCTGGAGCTCGAACAACACAGAAAGGACCAACAGGACAAAGCGCATCAGGAGTTTGTCTCGTTGGCCCTCAGCCTCAGCCATACCTATGGCATCAAGAACCTCAAGAGGAGGGCGCAACTCATTATGCTCTTGCAAGAGGGCATCAAGTACGCCTTGCAAAGCCCGCCAAAACGCTTTGCATTCCTCACCGCTCTTCATCCTTTCATCACCAAGTTAGCCCATAAACTTAGTAGTGAGCACATGTACGTTTCATTGGTTGTTTTCTTTTTCTTTACGTTGTCCCCCGTTTTGACCCTCTTCTTTTCTTTTTTCAGTTTAAGGAACATGCACACGGAGGCGAGAGCAGCATTTTTGGATGCGGGCTATGAGTTGGACGAGAGCGATGACGCATGCAAGCCCTACCTCGAGTTCATGGCAGCTCTTGAGCGCATGGCCAGCTTGCCGTCTTCCGCCATGGCGGCATCGAGGGCGCAGGAATCGGTGGCCGGCACGCCAGTGGCCTCCACCGCCAAGAGGGTGGCCAAGAGGAGAAAGACTCCACAGAGCAAGTACCCTCCGTTAGAACTGACCGCATTGGAAACACCGACCAGAAGAAGACCGGAGAGAGAAGAAGAACAAGAAGAACAAGAAGAACCAGAGGGAGAGGAGGAGGCAGAACCTGAGAAGGAGAAAGAGAAGGAGAAGGAGAAGGAAGCGGAGGAACAGGAGGAAGTGGATAGTGAAGAGGAGACTCAGCTTTAAACAATTGCTTGTGTGGTAGTTATGGGTTATGCATAGCATTGTACGTCTTTGAAGTTGCATTCCATTCTACTTGTTTTTTCCAGCACGGAGAGGGTTGGTTTTTTTTTTTTTTTGTCTGCAGTGGTCCTTCCTTCTCCTTCTCTTTCTCCTTCTCAGAACGAACGTTTCAAACGGCAAGACATTTCTTTTACGGAGAACCGCCTCGGCCAATTCTCTGCCCCCACTACCCGCCCCGACTAACAAAACAAAAAAACAAAAAGAAAGAAAAATAGACAAAGAAAAGGGGGGGCCGCTTGTTTGCTTGACAAGCGGACGACGCGAAGCGCAAGGCAAAGACAACGGGGAGGGGGGAAAAGAGTAGCAAGAGAGCGAGAGAGAGAGAGAGAAGAGAGAGCGGGAGCTCTGCACGATCGTCAAAAAAAATTTTAAAAACTGGACGGCACAACGATGCCCTTGACGGATCCCACGCGTGACTTGGACTTTGTCCTCACACGGGACGTGACGCAGTACCGGGAGGAGTTTCCCTACCCGTGGTGGCTGGACGGCCCGCACTACAACCCACCGTGGGTCGCCCCTCTCCATTTCTACCTCGCCTTCCTCACCATCGCCGTTGTGGTCACCGCCATTCGTTCGATCTGTTACAAAACGATCTTTCAGGTGAAGTTACACTCTCACTACGTTTTTTTTGGATTGGCTTTGATGGTGGTGTTGGAGGGTTTTAATCTTTTTGTGTCTTTCTTCTTCCTCTTTGCGTTCACATGATTAGTGGATCATCAATTTTTTCGAGGTGGCACAAGAGGACCAGGCTGAACTACGGGAGTCTCTTTCACAACTTATTTATTACACCATCAGTTGGACATGGTGTGCTGTCTGGGTTATGCAACAGGACTTTTTCTGGGACACTGTTTACATTTGGGAGGGCGACTTTCCATTCCAACCTTTGCCGTAATGCTTTCCCTCTCTTCCCTCTCTCTCGCACTCTCTCTCTCACTCTCACTCTCTTTCTCTTGTGTCTCACCCGCTCACATTAACTCTTCCACTGATTGTTCTCTTCCGCACACTACTTTCTTCTCTTCTATTGTTCTCTCCCTTTTCTCTGCAATGATTTTTGAACAGATGGACAGTGTATTGGCTCTACGCGTTCAACTTAGGATGGTATGCACACTGCACCTATGCACACTTCACATGGGACAACCACAAGTCAGACTTTTGGGAGATGCTTATCCACCACGTGGTGACCCTGGTTTTGCTCTACTTTTCCTTCGTAAACGGCTACTGGCGACTCGGTTGTCTAGTGCTTTACACACACGACGTCTGCGACATCTTTCTTCACTTCGCGAAAGCCTGCAAGTTCACGATAGAGAAAACATTACCTGACTTTGTGATGACTTGTATCTTTGTGCCATTTCCTCTTTCTTGGGTCGTCTTCCGACTGATTTTGTTCCCTGCGATGTACGTCCTCTCTTTCCCATTATTTGTTTTGAAACATCGTTGCTGACTTTATCTTTATTCATCCCTCTTTCAAATTTGCAGGGTATGTTGCTAGATTCTCTCTCTCTCTCTCTCTCTCTCTCTCAGGCGTTTGGTACTCATTTAAAACTTACACTCTCGCCGACAACAGGTAATCTACACGACTCTATTCCACCCGCTGCAGCTGGTAGGATGGGAATACAGCGACTACTACCTCTTCTTCAATCCGTTGCTCATTGTACTGTTTTTCATCCAGGTACGTTTCCACTCATTTTTTAAAACTCTCTTCTCTCTCTTTCCTCTTGTTCCCTCCTCCCTTCCTGTGGCTTCTAACGTGTGCATCATTGGTGGGTGGGGCACCAACACCAACAGGTGTATTGGGGTGTACTTATCTTGAAAATAGTGGTGAGGAAGATACGGGGAAAGCCACTGGAAGACATTCGGCAGGACAACGTGCGACTGCGGGAAAAGGAGGAATAGCTTCCCGCCCAACTACGAAAATAAAAAAGCAACGTACGACAAAGCCACCACCATTTTATATTTAATTTTCAAAAACAATAAGAAAACTGCCAGGGCGCACCGGTAAAAAAACTGGTTCCTTCCCTCCAGGAAAAGCGATTGTACATTCGGTTTCTTCTTCTTTCTTTTTCACTTGCGCATTTCTTCTATTTCTTTCTTGATCGAAAGACACGGCCTATCGTGGGTCGTGGGTTCGTTATCGATAGCTTAATATGGAGACAACGATGAAATTGCGAAGAAAAAGTGTCCAAATTTTAGCCAGCCTTGCTTTTTTTGTCCACCGAAAGTTAAATTTTACATTAAATTTTGGGTGGGGGGCAGTGAACAGGCTGTGCTCAAGAGGCAAAAGCTTTTTTTTTCGACAACAAAACATAAAAAAAAGGAAGAGAGAAGAAGCAAAGGAAGGCGAACAACACTACCTTTTTTTTTTATACTACCCTTTTTTTTTTTCCTCCCTTTCTTTCCCCTCCCCCTTTGGGTTTTTTTTATCTTTAAAGCCGAATACAAAGATGCAAGGAAACAGAGTGGTGTGGTATCCTGATGCCTCGGGAGAGGAGCAGTGGCACTTCCCCGTGACGGAGGGCGATGTGGCCACGGTGCTCGCTGAGGACTCTGATTATTTTGACTCTACCAGTTTTGTTATCACCTGCAAGGACGGGGCTTTGATCTTCTTGCAGTTCGTGTTGGCTAACTTGAAGCCTATGTACACTCACCAGGTACCTTTTTGCCTCCTTTGCAACTTTTTTTGAGGATGTGTACTCACCTCCTCTTTCTCTCGCTCTTGCAATTTTTTACTCTTCTTTCTCCTTTTTCTTTTTTTTTTAATTGCTGCTTCACCTTCTTCTGCTGCGCTACTCTTCTCCCCTCTCTCTCTCTCTCTCTCTCTCTCTCTCCTTTCTTTTTGTCACTTTCATAAATAGATTGGAGTGCACATCAAGTACGTCGACCCGGCTGGCAAGTGCACCGTCTACTCCAACAAGTACGACAAGAAGAGCTTTTCCCTTACTGATGATAACACCACCATCCACATTGGCGGCTTTAAGATCATCCGCCAAGCCAGCGAGAACGGCTATACCATTGAGGTATTATTTCGTTATGCTTTCTTTTCTTTTGTTAGGTTTGTTTAAAACTTCCTACTGAAACGCATTATTATTTCAACGTCACCCTCCAATAGGTGGACGATAAACAATGCAAGAAGATAAAGGGAGAGTTGCACGTGGCAAGCAACGAAGGCGGAGGCGTCAAGTTTGGGGATGATGGCAAGACTTCATTCTCGGAGGACCGTTCTGAATTTTCTGCTATGTTTTACACCATTCCTCGCGCTACTGTACGTTATCTCTTGTCTTTTTCGTGCTTGGTTTTTTATGTTTACTTTCTGTCTTCTCTTATTCTTTATCTTACCATTACTTCAAGGTTACTGGAACGTTGGTGGTAGATGGGCAAGAAGTGACAGTTGATGCTCATGGCTTTGTCAGCCACTTTACACAAAACATGAAGCCACACCGAGTGGCCTTGAAGTGGTCTTTGATGAAGTTTCACAGCGATGACATCACGCTAAACCAAAACTTGCTCCTTACCCCTAAGCACTACAACAAAACGGTGGTCTCCCACGGTATTTGCGTCCTTGACAACAAGCTCTTGGCCGTCACCATGGACAACGACATCGTCTATCCCACCAGCGAGTACGACAAAGGTACTTGTTTTTCCTTTCATTCTTTCGTTTTACCTCCCTTTTATTATCCTAAACAACGTTTGTTTTTTTTTAACTAAATGCTATGGCGCTGTATGGTTCTCGAACTTTAAAACACAGATACTGGATACAATGTTCCCACTTCAGCAGTGTACACATGGAAGGGAAAGACCCTCGACGGAGAGCCATTCAGCGCAAAGATCGAGTTGACGCCGTCGAACCTCATCGACAAGGTCGACATTCTGGGTCACTTGCCATGGGCCATCCGTATGATCATCAAGGCCTTTGTCGCTCGTCCTTATCACTACCAGTGGTTGGACAAGGCGACAGCCACCGTTACCATTGGTGACAAAACCTTTGAGACGGAAGGACAAGCATTGCACGAGGTTACCTTTGTAAACCCAGAATAAACAAAAGAGAACTTACTTTCCTTCTACTCTTTTCATTTCTCCAGAGCTTTCTCTCTCTCTCTCTCTCTCTCTCTCTTGAAGTTACATTGATTATTATTAATATCAACGGAAAGCAAGCATATTATTAGAAGTTGAAACGGTACCGGCCAGTGGAAGGCCGGTCTGGCCGAGCGTTGGCTGCAGTTTCTTCCAAGATGCGAAGGATCTCTTTTCTGGCTTTCTTGACGGCCGCCTCCGAAGGTGCTTCAATGTAGAGATAGAGCTTGCGCTCACCAGGAGGCACTGGCAAACCAGGTTTGATATAAGTGCCTCGTGTGGTGATGGCCGCTCCCGTCCATTCAGTGATCTGCGAGAGAGCGTCCTTGTGGGTGACCTTCCAGCGAGCTTGCTGCGGGTAGTCGTTGATCTCCAGCTCTGCATCAAAGTGGCCGGATTGGGCCTCTAGTTTTGGTGCTGCAATCGTCTTCTTCATGTTGAGGATGAGGGCAAGCAGCTTGGCTTTGGTGGCTGCCGCTGAGATGTTGGCGGCCACAGCTGCTGCTGCAGGAGGGACAGTAGCAGATGGGGTTGCAGTGGCTGCTTGGATGACTGGTTGGATTTGCGCGAGGGCCTGTTCTTGGGAAGCTCGTGGCATGGAGGCCAACATTGGCAGAATGGTGTTGGTGGTGTCTGGTGGAAGTTGCTTCATGAGGTTGAGGATGGCGGGAATGACAGCACCGGGCTGGTCTGTTTCTGCTTCTGCTGTAGTGGTGGTCGCTGCTGCTGTGGTTTCCTCCTTTTCTTCCGTATCACTGACATCGCTGCCCTGCTCTTCGTCCTCAGAGTCGGTGGCCTCGTCTAGACCCATGGCCTTCTTCTGTGCGCTGATTTCTGCCTTCTTCTTGTTGGCTTCCTCTTCGTTAAACTTGTAACCAGTGCCACCATAGCCTGTGCCATGAGAGAATGCCAACCCAGCGGTTTTCTTGGCCTCAAAGTTATCAGCCATCTCCTGAAGTGGAGGCGGAACGGGGGCGTTGGAGGACTTGAGGGCTTTGACAAGATCGGGAGCATAGCGATCTTCCTCAGCGGTGATGAAAGTATAGGCCCAGCCCTTACGACCAGCACGCCCAGTTCGTCCTACACGGTGTACATAGTCCTCCAAATGGTTAGGCGCGTCGTAGTTGACAACGAGGTTGAGGGAGGGAACGTCCAACCCGCGAGCGCACAGAGAAGTAGCAACGAGGATGGGACGGCTCTCTTTCTTGAACTCGTGGATCGTATAATCGCGGTCAGATTGGTCATGGCCACCATGGAGGGACAATGCGGAGAAACCCTGCCTAGTCAGCTCGGCAAAGAGGGCGTCCACCGACTCTTGAGTATCCACGAAGATGATGACGCTGCCCTTCTGCTTCCACGCGACTAGCAGTTCGAGCAACCTCCTGAACTTGCTTTCCTCGGTGTGAATTTCGATGTGCTGCTCAACGTCAGCACAGACAGTACTGCGACCGCCAACAACTATCTCGAGAGGCTTGCGAAGGATTTTGCGAGCAGCCATTTCGACGGGACGAGGGAAAGTGGCAGAGAACATGACGGTCTGGCGGTCAGGGCGTATGCCCTCCACTATCCGCATGATCTGTGGCTCAAAACCCATGTCGAACATACGGTCGGCCTCGTCCAGCACAAGGAAGGTCACCCGTCGCAGGTTACAGATGCGGCCATTGTTAGTGCTGAGGATGTCAATCATGCGACCGGGAGTGCAGACTACCACTTCGGCTCCTCTCTTAAGCTTCGAGATTTGATCCTGTACGCCGGACCCGCCGTAGACACAGACTACACGAAGGTCCAAGGCCTTGCAAAACTTTTTGTAATCTTTGTAAATCTGGGTGGCTAGCTCACGGGTGGGGGCCATCACCAGTCCAATCGGTCCTTCTCCAGGCTCCAGCGGCCGTTGGTCCAAAATGTGGCGAAGCATCGGTAAGAGGAAGGCCAAGGTCTTGCCAGAGCCCGTCTTTGCACAGCCGATAATGTCTCTGCCTTTCATAACAGCCGGGATGGCTTGTGATTGAATGGGCGTTGGCCGCTCAAAGCCACACCGCTTCATCACAGCGTACATCTTAGAGCTCAGTCCGCACTGGCTAAACTCTTTGATAGGCTTTGGGCAATGTTTGCCTCTAATGCGCACTCCCTCCAGCTGTGTGCGGCGGTACTCCTCTACTTCCTCCTTTGTCATCTTCTTGATCGCCGGGACCTCGATGTAAAAGTTCTTGCGAAACGGCTCATAGGCGGAGGCGTTATCTGCCGAGGGGATGACCTTCTTTTTGGCCTGTTTCAGCAAATATCCACCTTCCACCACATCATCATCTTCTACTATCTTCCACTGTTCTTGCTCGTCGTCAGCGTAGAACCTCACCCCCAATTTACTGCGAATGACGTTGCCCGTCGATCGCTTCAAGCCGTCCTCTTCCCCGTCGGCAGCGGTAACTGGAGCGCTGCTTTCCTTCAGCGTTTGCTTGGAGCCACCCTTATCCACCACCACCTTGGCTACCTCCACAGTGTGAAGCTTTCGTACTTCTTGGTTTATGTCCTTCATGTAGGCGTCCAGCGGGTCCACCTCTGCAGATACTACGTCCATCTTATCACTTTGTGTAGTGTTGCTGTTACTGGCAGCGGTATTGGCAGTGGGAGCAGCAGTGGCGGCGGTGGTTGCAATGGCAACGTCGCCTGTAGAAGCGTCGTTTGCTGATTCTTCTTTTTCTTGCTTCTCCGCTGTTTCTTCTTTCTCCTCCTCTTCCTCCTCGTCCTCATCATCATCGTCATCAAGGGTCCATGTCTTTTTTGGAACAGCTAGCTCCTCTTTCTCTTCTGTTGTAGCTTCTCCGTTTTCCTTTTGTCGTTGCGCTCTCCACGCCTCCACTTTTTCCCTCCTTTTCCTCATGACCTCTTCCAGCTTTTCTTGTTCCTGTATCTTTTCTTCCTCCCTTTCTCGCTGCTCTCGCTGCATTCGCTCCTCTGGAGTTTCTTCCAACTCAGGTTTTGCTTTCTTATTCTCTCGTTCCTTTTCTTCTCTCCTCTCCTCTCTTGAGCTTTCTCTCTCCTTCCTCTTTCGGCTGCTGCCATCCCTGCTGCTCCTCTCTCGACCTCCTCTGTCTCTGGCCCTGCGTCGAGAGGAGGAAGAGGAAGGGGAAGGGCTGCGGGAGGAACTCCTGTGGGTCCGTTTGCCGCTGCGGCTTTTGCTGCTGCCACCATGCCTGCTGTGACTAGACTTGGAGTGAGAGGATGAAGAGCCATGGCGGCTGCTCCCTGTGGTTGCAGTACCTTCTCCGCCCATTTTGGTATGGTGCAGTGATCAGTGAAGAGCCTTTGCGTGTTGCTACTCGAGTTTGGTGCGTGGTTGTTGAACAAAGGCGCAGGTCGGGTTGCTGCTTCTTGCCTTCAGTTGCGTGTTTGATCCTTTTTTTCTCCCCAAAAGAAAAAATTATAACGACGGCACCCCTCAAGTGAACTTTTGCATAACTTTTCTTATGTCGACATGAGAGCTCTAGTGTAGTGTCGACAGAATGACATCACGTATTCCTTTCTGGTGCTTGTTGATCGGCAGATCATTGTTTTGGTGCACCAAACAAAAATGTAGCGAGGAAGGAGGCGTGGTGGGACACCATGATGGAGAAACGCAAAGGCAAAGGCAAAGCGAAAGGCAAGGGCAACGCTGCTGCGCTTAACGTGCCCTTTGGAATCGTGGCGGCTTCCTCTGTTAAACCAAAGGAATGCGTACCGGACCAGCTCTACCAAAATTGTGCCTCGCTCAAGCAGCAAAAGCAAATCTTAACCTTTCTCTTCGATCCCGCCCAATGGATGCGTTGGTGGCAAACGTACGAAATCATTCGCTCTCTCTTTTGCTCTCTTGTCTCATTTCTTGTTTTCTCCTCTTTGTTTGGTGCTGTCTTCTTTCTCCCTCTTCTGTCACCGTCAAGTAGCGACTCATTTCTCTACGTTAAAAACAGCTACGAGTTTAATCCATCCATGAAGCAATCCATGCGCCTGCTGGTGCAGATCGGCACCATCGACGCTGTGCTGAGAGGCAAATACTTTCTTCCGGACGGAACTGGCGTCCTTCTTAACAAGAAGCAAATGGAGAAAGCATGTCTCTCCTCGCGAATGTATGCCTCCGACCATTTCAAGGCAAGAAGCAAAAAGAGTTCTGCTGGTAGCACTACTTCCACCACCTCAACAACGTATATGGTGGTGGAAGGCGACTGTTTGGAGGCTGCAATATGGCTGAAAGACAAGTCGGGTCTGGCTTGTAACCCTGCCGTTCTTAATATGGCCTCACGCAGTCACCCATGTGGTGGCTACCGCTCTGGTGCTGGAGCTCAGGAAGGTACCCCCTGCCTCCTCTCTGCATCTATGCTTCTCCCTGATTCCCTCTCGTTCTCTTCTATGTCCTCTAACCTGCATCTATGCTCCTCTCTCGTTCTCTTGTCTAATGGCTTACATTCTTGGTTATTCTTTCTTTGGGCGTCTTTATCACAGAGAATCTAGCGCGACGGACTAACTTGTTTCAATGCTTGGAGGACCCATATAAGATAGATAGCAGCAGGAGTTGGTCTTATCCTCTTCCCGAGTTTGGTGGCGTTTATTCACCACGCGTATGCGTGTTTCGTAGTGCTGAGAGCCATGGTTATGCCTTTATGCAAAAGCCAGACTTCCTTTCGATCATATCTGCTTTTGGTACCTCTTCCTCATTTGTCATATCTTTTCTTTGATTTAGCTTTTTGTAAACGTGTCAACTAACATGTTCACAAGCATACAAGTCGCCTCCTTTGGACATAGCTCACGATGGAGAAGAACCACGCCTCAGTGGTTCCATTGTCAAGCATGTGCAACACAAAATTAGCGCAATATTGAACATTGCCCTTGACAATGGTAAGACAGCCTAGTTTTCCTTTCAATTCAGAGCACTTTCTGCTTCTCTCTCTCCCCTCTCTCTCTCTCTTGCCTTCCATTCTGTCTCAATTTGATTGTATTTTATGCAAAGGGCATGACAGCATTGTATTGAGTGCGTTTGGTTGTGGCGCTTATGGCAATCCACCCACTCACACAGCTCAACTCTTCAAACAAGTCATTCTCTCTTCATTTGCGAATTGTTTTAAGGTAAATCCTCCAACTCCTTTTAACGAAGGCTTTTTCGGATGTTGACCATGGATGATACAGGTCGTAATGTTTGCTATTTATGAGGACCACAACAGTGGCAAAGAACACAATCCGATTGGCAATGTTAAACCCTTTGCGGAGGTATTTGGTGTACCCGTAATGCGGCTCTCTGAATTACTTTCAGAAAGAGAAGGAGCAGAAAGAGATGAAGAAAAAGAGAATAAAGAAGGCGGTGATGTGACGAGACAAAATGATCGAGGACAAACGGGCAGCAACGAGCCCAACTTGCAACAACAGCAAGGAAGCAATTTCACTTGATACACCATTTTAGTTTTTTCCATCCTCTCCTCACGTGGTTGCTGTACAGTAAACACTTTTTTTCTATCCTGTTACCAGGTGCTCTCTCTCTCTCTCTCTCTCTCTCTCTCTCTCTCTCTCGCGCAAGGCCACCCACTTTCCATCTCAGCTCTTGAAATATCCATTCCAAGGACAACTATTTGCTCTTCTTTCCCAGTGCAAGACTTTCAACTGTCCATCCAAAGCGGTGAACGCACGTTCCTTCGTCGCGAGGCCATCCAATGGACCATTTCAGCACCAAACTCGTTTTTTCAGCACCGCTTTTTACCACTTGCTTGTTCTTCTTCGCTGCTGTAACCGGGGAACACTTTTCGGAGAATGTACAGTGCTATATACACCTGCCTTGAGAACGAAAGAAAGACAGAAACAAGGCGAACAAGCAAAGATGGAGCGCGAAGCTGTGGAGGTTGATTTGGCAGAGATACCACGAGAAGTGGTGTCAGAGATCCTATTGGACCATTTGTACTTGGGGAGCGCGCGAGCGGCGTCAAACAAGGCCCTATTGCGGAAGCTAAACATTCAGTATATCGTGAACACAACGTCGGAGCTCCCCAACTTTTTTGAGAAGAGTGATGCTAGTGACCAAGTTAAAGAAGAGCCGTTTGTGTATCACAAATGCGGGCTGGAGGATGATCAAGACGAGGACATACAGCAACACTTCCAAGCAACGCACGCTATAATTGGTTCTCTTCGTCGCTCTCTTTTCTTCCCCGTTCTCTTCTCGCTCTCTTCTCTTCTCTTCTGTCTCTCTCCTTCTCTCATGTTGCTGCTTGGCTTACTAGCTCATCGCAGCAAAAGCAAAAGAAGAGGGGCGTCGAGTGCTGGTTCATTGCCAAGGTACAGCGCTTCCCTTTGTGATGAGAGGCAGTGCAAGAACTGATCGAAGGCGAGCCAGCGGGTATTAGCCGGTCAGCCTCCATCGTGATATCTTATCTGATGCAGTTTGAAGGGATGGACCTAAGGACGGCTTTCTTTCATGTGAAACAACGCAAGCCCAACATTGGGCCAAACAAAGGCTACATGAAACAGCTAGTTGAGCTGGACAAGCGCATCTTTGGTTCTGCTTCTTTTGATGTTGAAGAATACTATGTAGAAGCCCTTATCAGGTTTATTTTCACCTCTCCCTCACACCCATGCCCCAGCTGCCACCTCACTTTCTTTGATACAGCATGGGCTGCGAACATAACAGAGCCGTTGCCGCTCTCAAAGAGGCACAGGGGAACGTTGAGCTTGCCATCGCCACCCTATTTCTTTGCTAGATTCCCTCTCTCTCTCTCTCTCTCTCTCTCTCTCTGATATTAAAGGTTACATTGAAAACTGAGCTGAGAAGACGAGCTCTGTTGTTGCATTCACTTATGCTGTCGCTATCTAAACTAGCGTCTGCTTCCTGATTGAAGGGCAGCATAAATCATTGCATTTACCAGGAGACGATTGCCGTCCTTCGGTGCTACTTCACAACCCGCGTTTACTGTCACGACCATGCCGTAGCTTGTTTCTTTTCTCAGCACCACTACAAACGGGCGTCCATCATCCCAAGTGGCAATCACCTCCGCTCCTGGTGCTGGTTCTCCCCCACATCTAGGTTTTTTTTTTTGTTGTTTACACCCATTCAGAGGAGAGAACCAGATAAGGAGAGCAGAGAAAGCAGAAGGAAGAAGTACCGCCAAACAGGACCTGCCTCATGCACATCGGCCAGTATAGGATGATTTGGATGGAGGATGTTCTTTCCATCATCAAAGTTTCCATGATGGCCACTGCAATCAGCGTTGCCAGGACTTAGCGGATGAAGGCCTTCGCTCAAGAACCTGCCTTTAACACAGTAGTTTCCGTCAACTTGGTTTGCTGCTCTTGCAATAACCACCCCGCCAATGTTCTTTTCCACATACTCAGCTAAAGCGTCGCCTGCATGGTTCGAAAAGAAAAACATATTAGAGGTAAAAGGCAGGAAAAAGTAACGCTGAAGTTACTGACTGGTCTCCTTGTTGTTTTTAATGGAGTTGCCCCCGATCACCAACACAGCAACAAACTGGGACAAGTATTGCAGGTCGACTGCACGCTGAGTAGAGTTTGTGTATTCGACGTTGCCAACGCTAAACGGAAAGCAAAGTTCGCCCTCTCGTAAAGAGCTGCTATAAAGGACCAAGAAGGCAGACCGCTGTGAACACATACAGCACAGGTGCATCGCTATGAGAAAAACACTAGAGGAAAGGAGAACGAAAATGAGGGTTGAACATACTTTCAGCCTAAGGCCACGAATGATCCGCAGACGCCATGCTTCCTCTTCATCATTTGCGATCTTACCTACAAAGAGGGGTTGGCGAGTTGGCTCTTCTTCAAGCAACCTTGCGGTCAATTTTTCCTCTTCAGTCAGTAGCTGTTGTCGTTGTGCTTGGCTGAAGAGCTTTTCCTCTTTGATGACCATGTCTCGCCACAGCTGTGGGGCCTGCACAACCGCAGATAGCCTCTTGTTGACCAAGCAAAGCCTGAGGAGCTGTTCGACTTCCAGAAACGCACAGATCATATGCAAAAGCTCCACAGGCAACACATTGGGAAAGCATGAGCCTTCATCTTCGCCTTGTGGGGTGTCGTCTTGCATAGCTTGGGCTGCCACTCGGTTGCCTTGCCGACGTTCTGGGTAATAAGAGTAATCCCAGGCACGAATTAGCGTTCTTTATCTTGATTGCTAAAAATTTTTCAGATGGAAATATATGCGCATCTATGGCCGAGCGGTCTAAGGCGGTAGACTCAAGTTCTACTGAGGTTATCCTCGCGTGGGTTCGAATCCCACTGGATGCAACAATTTTTTTGGAGTTCTACCAATCAGAACTTTGTAAGAAAGTTTGCTTTCTTTTTCTGATCTTCCTTTTTTCCCTGTGTAGCAACCCAAGCACTTCTGTGACATCTATTTTAAATAGAGGATGACCTCAGAAGGTGAAACCAATTAAGCAGGAGAGCACTATATAGAGGTGACATTTTGGGTTAGCTTTATTTTTCTCCATTCAAACAATGAACACCATGGTTAAGCTCTTAGCTATCAGCTGTTTTCCTCTGCCAATCCAGCCAGCTCTGACTTGTTTTACCAAACGTATAAAAAAAGGGCTAGCTGAGTCTGCATTCAAACTATGCCAACGCTATTGTCTGCATACAAACCTTCTTTGGCATTCTGTATGTTGCTGTTACCACCAGTTCCTTCCTAAATTGATTCTTTCTAGTTGCTTCTCTCTTCCTTTTATTTCATTACTTTGCATACTCTTGTTGCATGGGACTGAACACCTTATCTGTGCATAGTTTGGCGGCTGTCCCTGTCTGGTCATACGTCTGGTGTATCTGTTAAGTGGACTACACTTATCCAGGGCGTGGATAATTGTCCAAAGGCAGTAATGAAGGTGACAGGTCAGTGGAATGTACCCTTCCTACTTGATTGTTCAGCTCAAAGTTAAGCTCATGAATTCTGAAAACTATTTCGTCTGATTGCTCTCTGTTGCAGGTTGGCTGCCTCGTCACCTTTCATTTCCTCCTTAGCTTCCTCTCCTCTCCTTCCCTCTCTTCTCTTTGTTTTGTCTTTTCCCTCATTACCAATGAAAATGAAGGGTGGAGAAGGAAATAATTTGGAATGCTTGGTTCATGCCAGTTGTGCGTCCGAAAACAAGCAAGGGCTGCTCTGAAATTGTTTCCACGAGTTTGTGCCTTGTGCTTCATCCTCTTCCGCCTCCAGCATCGCCTTTACTCCCTCTTCTAGCAGACTAACCAGCATACGTTGGGAATTTTAAAGAGAGAAGAGTAAATAAAAGCATTGTTTAAGTACTTAGGATATAACTAACACAAAGAATTTGTGTTCTTCAAGGCACTTCATTTGTTTCTCAGCAGGCAATATGAGCTTTTACATCACGTTTTGCTTGAGCAGCAGTATCACAAGCATCAATTAACAAGCAAAAAGCGTCCTTTGGATTCAATACAATGGCTCACTCTGCTGCTCATTTCCCTCGCTCCACATCCTTGGCTCCATCCTAGCCTGCTGCATCTCTTGGAACAGCTGTAAGGCCTCCTGTCCATGACCGCTTTGGGTGGCTGCTGCAATCATGGTGGTCCAGGTCACCACATCTCGTTCCTTCATCCCTTGGAACACCGCACGTGCCTCCTCCATTTTCCTGCAAGTGCCATACATGCTGATCAAAGCATTGCAAAGAACGATGTTTCCTTGCAAGCCACTTTGCAGCACCTCAGCATGCACTCGCTTCCCCATCTCCAAGTCCTCCACCATCCCACAGGCCTTCAGCACACTGGGGAAGGTGAAGGCGTTTGCTGCCACGCCTGCCTGCTGCATCTCTTGGAACAGCTGCAAGGCCTCCTGTCCATGACCGCTTTGGGTGGCTGCTGTAATCATGGTGTTCCAGGTCACCACATTTCGTTCCTTCATCCCTTGGAACACTGCACGTGCCTCCTCCATTTTCCCACACTTGCCATACATGTTGATCAGAGTGTTTGCCTCGGAGAGACTCAAGGAGCCACAGCGCAGCAGCTCCCCATGCACTCGCTTCCCAGTCTTCACATCCTTCATCATTCCACAGGCCTTGAGAACAATGGAGAAGGTGAAGGGGTCTGCTGGAACGCCAGCCTCCTCCATTTCTTGGAACAGCTGCAAGGCTTCCTGCCCATCCCCACATTGTGTGCACGCTTGCATCATGGCATTCCACATCACCGCTCCGCCTTTCTCTCCCTTGCCTTGCTCTTGTTGTTGTTGTTGCTCTTGTTGTTGCTGCTTGTGGGTTAGGGTTAGGGGCGGGTACTCAGAACCTACGGCATTCAACTCCCCATGGTCCATTCTATAAAACTCTAAGTTTATAAGTCTAACGGATAAAGTGGGTCAAAGTAGCAATTTTTTCAATTTTTGTATAGGAATACCTATATAATCTAACAAGATATAATCATAATATCATCATCATCATCATCATCATCATTCTCCTCTGTCTCTTCCTCTTCATCCAAGATGGATATAACTGTAGTGGTAGTAGAAGTAGGAGATGATGATGGGGAGGAAGTGTTGTCATTATCATCATCATCATCCGATTTGTCAAAGTCCTCATCGTGGGCCACCAAGTATTTGGCCTTCAAAGCGTCCAGATTGTTGGAGAATTCTGTGAGGAGATTGCGCCATTTATCATAGCAATCATTGTTGGTTCGACGTTGGGTAGGCAAGTGTTTGGCAATCTCCAACCAAGACCATTCATCATGCAAGCGCCAAGTGACAAGTCTACGGATTTCTGGTGCCTGCCAAGCGATCCGTTGCCGATGGCCATTCTTCCGATATTTGAGTCGACTGGATAACAATTGTTGTCGCTGAAGCGCTCTGCGAAGTCGTTGTCGTTGTGGTGTTTGTTTTTTTGAGTCACGACTCTGGTCATCGTCATCATCGAGAGAAGCAAGGGAGGAGGATGATTGCTCTTGACGAGGGGTGAGGAATGCTTTGTGAATGGGTGATCCGTTGACCAACTTGGGAAGTACAGGAGCTACAAACTCATCCACCAGCTCATTCAAGCCACTGAAAAAGCTTTGCAGAATGCCAGAGATGTGTTGACGGCACAGCTGGCGATGAATATTGGGCCAACGAAGAGGAGATTTGTTTTTGGCCTCATAGGTAGCTGCAGCTTCAGCTAGCACATCCTTGTCAAACTCATCTAGATGATTTTCTACCCAAGTGGTACAACATTCAAGCCACAAGGAGCGATAAAATCGTATTTGTTGATCTTTGGTTGGCAAATCTGTTCGTTTCATGAACCACCTAAAGAAGCAGTGTAAAAGAAGAAGAAGAGAAAAAGAGAAAGTGAGAGAAAGAAAGAGGAAAAGAAAGAAAAAGGGAAAAGAGACAAAAAACAAAGTGTGAGTGAATGTCAAAAGAAGAACAAATGAACCAAGACCAATCATAACAATTATTGTTTAGACTATGAATGTTGCTGCTGCCACAATAAACCTGTGCGTTCTAGCTGAGCGCTAGGTCTAAGGGTGCATTTTTGAATGCAAGCAAGCAAGCAAACAAACAAGCCATGACTGACTGGATAGATAAATAGATAGATAGATAGATAGATAGATAGATAGTGGTGATGGTGGTGGATACTATGCAAACAAAACAAACAAACAACACACAAACAAACCGTTGGCGAACAGCATGAATAAAACTCTGATAGTTGGTATCTGCAGACCAGTTGGATTGTTGCAAAGCATCTGGGGATAGATTGTGAAATGCTTCTTTGGTAACTAGCTCTGGAGCAATAACTGTATGCATGCAAGGGAGTGAGGATGAAAAGAACCAAAAAGAGAGCAAGTCAGTCCATCAAGTGGTAATGGTGGTGGTGGTGGTGGTGGTGGTGGTGGTGGTGGTGGTGGTGTGTGGTTTATTACTGCTGGTCAGGCAGCTAGCCCAGCCAAAGAAAAAACAAAAGAAAAAACAAAAATCAGATGAGCAGTAACAAACCGCAATGTCGAGGAGGATGATAATCAGCAGTGGTAGTTGCAACAGAGGATGAAGAAGAAGAAGAAGAAGAAGAAGAAGAAGAAGAATGAGGATGAGTGGTGGTAACATTGCTGACCAAGCGATTGGCCACAATAGCACGTTTTAATGTATCCTTGACGTAGACTTGCTGGGATCTACCACGAGGTACCCAACCTGCGATAAGGGCAGTAGTATCCAGTACATTGTTCTGACTGTGACCTTCCTGCAGTCCCTCCAAGATCAAGGCAGTGCAAAGGAAGCCAGCACGCAAGGAGTGAAAGGAAAACAATCCTTCAGGATAACCAGCCCGAACAGCCCGATCTTGCAACTTGGCATTTAAAGTATCGCGTGACCATCCCCATAATGATGTTTGTTTTTGTTTGTCTGTCAAGCGCCAGTTGTGAAACTCGCGCAAATCCAAACCATGCTTGCATTACAGATGCTTGTTTAACCAGTAAATAAAATCTCCAAGACAAATGCTTGGTGTTGATGTTGTTGATGTGGTGGCAGCAGGGGTGGTGACAGCAGCAGAGGTCGTAGCAGCAGCGGTCCTAAGTGGTGATGATGGTGATGGTGATGGTGAAGAAGATGATCCTCGTGATGATGATGATGATGGTAGTGGTGGTGGTGGTGTTAAATAACCTTCAAATGTAACGACATGATTCCAATGATTTGGTATTCCTTTGGTGACTTGTTGGCGCAATGAAAGGAAATAAAGAGGAGGAGCAGAAAATGCATCCTCTTGGTGATGGCAGCTGATGTTGTCATTATTGTTGTTGTTGTTGTTGTTGTTGTTGTTGTTGTTGTTGTTGTTGTTGTTGTTGAAAGAGGAGGATGAAAGTTTAGGTCGAAATGCCACAATATCACCCAAACGAATGTTTGCAGCTGTAATGGCTCTGGCACCAGTACAAACACTGTGTAACCAACAACTGGCTTCAGCAGCTTTGCTCACCAGTCCATCTGGAGTGGATGCGATAATATGTAAGACATCATCTAACAAACATGCGTCTTTGCACAATTGTTTGCTAGAACAGGAGGGTTTGGCTCTTTTGCAATGTCGAATGGCCTGTTTGACTTGATCTTTGATGGCATCCATTTGGTTTTTTAGCAACAACAAGTAAGCATGGTCTGAGGTTGTTGTCAATGCTGTAGTGCGTCCTGTCGCTCCTGTTGTTGCTGCTCGAGTGACACCATCACCAAGAATGGTTCTGGATAAAGGAGAAGGTGGGAGAGAAGTGGTACGTGATAATGATGCTGGAGTTGAAGAGATCATGGAGGAAACAGAGGAGGAGGAGGAGGAGGAGGAAGAGGAAGAGGAGAAGGAGGAGGATGCAGAAAGGGAATCAAGCTGTTGTTGGATACTTTCATCATGCAAACGATAAAGACTGGCAATCATGACATCACGCACAGAGCTCAAGGCATAACCCACATCCAAAATCAACTATTGAACAAAGGCTCCTACGTTATGACGTTGGAGATTCAAAGGAAGAGCTGGCAAACATTTATGATGCGCACAATGTGCTTCCCAGATGGTCAAAGTCCAGGCATGTTTACGTTGGGTAGAAGGGCTCCATCGACTCGTCACTGCCGTCAACTCTGTCCACCGCTCTTCTGTCAAACGGTTCATCAATGTGATAGCACGAGAAAGACGTCTTCCTCCACCATCACCACCACCACCATTACTACTACTGCTGCCATGTGTAGTATCGTCGTCATCATTATCATCATTTGTTCTAGCTCTATTTTGTTGTTTCTCTATTTTTCTCTTTTTTCCTTGTTTTTCTTCTTTGTGTTCTTCTTTATCTTCTTTTTCGTCTTCAGTCAACAACAACAAATCAATCAATGTTGGTGGGGTTGTTGTTTTGCTTCTTGCATCTTCCTCTGTTTCTACTCCTCCTCTTCTTCCTCTTAATGAAGATGATGATGATGATACTGATAAATTACTATCACCGTTGCTATCCATAACATCACCGTCATTGTTCTCAAAGACAAAGGACTCTGAATTTGAAGAAGAAGAAGAAGAAGAAGAAGAAGAAGGAGGAGGAGGAGGAGGAGGAGAAAAAGGGAGAGAAGAAGAAGGAGGAGGAGGAGGAGGAGAAGAAGGGGAACAAGAAGAAGAAGAAGAAGAAGAAGAAGAAGAAGAAGAAGAAAAAGAAGAAGAAGAACAAGAAGAAGAAGAGGTCATCCTTTCTAAAGATTGTTGTTGTTGTTGTGGTTGTGATTGAGTAAATGATGAAGTGGCGGTGATGGTGGTGGTAGTGGATGAAAAGGGTGATGCAGAAAACGGAGGAGGTGAAAAAAGCTCTGCAGGATTATCAACAACAATAACAGGAGCAGAAGCAACAACAGTTGCTGGTGGTGGTGTTTTTAACAAATAATGATCCAAAAACTGCTTGCGAACGAATGACCGAGTGTTGAGAGCCTGATAGGGAGCAAAGTGATGATTGAAAGATGTTGTTGATGAGGATGAGGATGATGATATTGAGACAATCGTTACTTCATCATCCTCTTCTATTGCTGCTACTGTTGTTGCTGTTGCTGCCTCTTTGTTGTTGTTGTTGTTGTTGTTGTTTAGTAGTGGTGGTTTGTCAAAGACAGCAGGAATAGATATATTATCTTCTGTTTGTTGTTGTTGTTGTTGTTGTTGTTGTTGTTGTTGTTAAACAAGTAAATTGTAGACACAAACACAAACACAAACAACAAATGTTGGAAACAAAAGAAACACGAAGTTAGTAAGTCTAGTCTGATGGATGAATGAAGATATAGATAATAATAAAGAATGAGAACTATTTGGAGACTTGTTTTTGTTTTTCCTTTCCTTTCCTTTCTTGATTGTTTCTTTCTTTCTTTCTTGTCGTTTCTTTCTTTCTTTCTTTCTCCCTTTTTACATCTAGCAGTAGTAGGAGATTCATTTTTATAATTGCCTTTTCATTCTTTGTTTGTTTACATTTCTTGTTGTCTGTCTATTAGTATTATTATTTGCAACAATACTACTGTTTTTGCTTGTTTGTCATGTCACTCACTCCCTTACTCACCATGCTATGCTTAACAACTCTTACCATCATCATCATCATCACTACTCTACCATCCATCCATCCATCCATCCATTGTTTAACCAGTATTATTACCACCAACCAACCAACCAATCAACCAACTAACTCAAGCTTTCTCTCAAACAACCAAACTAATATAACTAACTAAAAAGAGAAAGAGATCACCTGCCTGAGTTACGGCGTTGTGAACGAGTTGTGGCTCCTTGTCTGCTGCTGCTGCTACTGCTAGATGAGGCAGCCACGGCAGCAGCAGCTCTTTGCAAAGATGATTTGGCAGCAGCAGTAGCAATAGCCTTTTGAGCAGCAGCTGCAGCCTTGCACGTAGATTTGCTGCTAGAGCTCTTGGTAGCACTTGTCTTTTCCTCTTCTTTCTGTTTTTCTGCTTTTTTTTCGCCAGCTTCTGCTTCTGCTGCTTTTGGTTCTTCTTTTTCTTTTTCTTTTTCTTTTTCTTCTTCTTCTTCTTGTTCCTCTTCTTCCTTGTCTTCATTTTGTGCTGCTGCTGCTGCTGCTGCTTGTTTTGCTGGGCCATTAGCAGGTTTTTTTGATACTAGAACAACAACAACAACAACAAAAATCAGTAAGGCTTGAATGAGAAATCACAAAGGCATAACAGTGCAAACAAACACCAAAAAGATAGCGCTCCGCTGGAGCACTAAACAATCAACACCAAAAAGGCAACCAACAAATAATAATAAGAACAAAACTGGAGCTAAAAAGCTGCTGCTCCAATGGAGCACCACTGCATAAGCATAGAATTGCAACTGAAAAGCCCAAAAACAAAAAAAAAAAAACACCATGAGGAAGAGAACAAACAAACAAACAAACAAACAAATAAACATCAAACAAACAAACAGAAAACCAGTAAACCAACAAAACAAAGACAAAACACAAAGCTAGTAGAAAAACTGACGGATGAATGGACAGACAGACGGACAGATAGAGAACCAAACTTGAATAGACACATAAAATAAAAATACATACATTCTAACACGTCTATCAGTATGGAATCATCAATCTCTTTATCCACCATTGCACCTGTTGAAGGAGCTGTCTTGTTGGGGATATCTGACTTTGTTTTGCTATCTCCAGCACCATCACGTGTATCTGCATGCATGCATGCATGCATGCAAGTGTGGTTAATGCATATGTGAGTTGTTGTAAGTAACACCAAACATGAGCGCCTCTTACCTGCTACATTAGTGATATCAAGGCTCATGAGACTGGCCATCTCATCATCATCATCATCTGAGGAGCTGCTGCTGCTGCTGATGCTAGGAGCAGTAGACTTGGTGGAAGTTGCAGGCTTCTCTGTCTTCTTGGGTTCTTCCTCCTCCTCTTCCTCCTCTTCCTCTGACTTGCCTGACTCTACTGACTTATCTGATGCCTTTGACTCAGATGAGGTCTCTAACTCCTCCGACTTATCTGATGCCTCTGATGCAGATGAGGCCTCGGACTCCTCTGACTCGGTGGCCATAGTCTTCTTTTGTTTCTTTTTCTGCTGTTGTTTCTGCTTCTCCTTCTCTTGTTCCTTTTCCTTCTCTTTCTTTTTCTGCTGCTGTTGCTTCTGCTTTTGCTTCTCCTTTTCCTTTTCCTTCTCCTTCTTCTTTTTCTGCTGCTGTTGCTTTTGCTTCTGCTTCTCCTTGTCCTTCTGTGTCTGCTTCTGCTGCTGCTTTTTTTTCTTTTTTTCCAACAACAGTTGATCATCATCTGCTTTCCGTGGCTTCTTGCTTGTCACAGGAGAGGAAGAGGCAGCAGAGGAAGACATAGCTCTTGGACGCTTTGTTGAGCTTGGTTTTTGCTGCGCTGTTTCTGCTGTTGCTGCTAGGTCCATTGTATCTGCGAACACACCAACTGAGGTAGCATTTCCACTATCACCCCCGCCACTACCACCACCACCACCACCACCACCACCTCCACCCAGGATACTGCCATCATCGAGACTAAACTCCGCATCATCCAAACTACTCTGGTCTACAGCAGCAAAAGAGCGAAGGTCAGGCCCAAAAAACTCTGTCAAGTCAATACAGGGGCTGGCATCAACAGAGATATCTTGCTGCAGCTCACTGCTCTTCTGAGCCAGCTTGTCCATGGCTTTTTGGTGCCTAACAGAATGGCGTTTGGCACGATGCTTTTCCCTCTTCATTTCTGTATTGCCGACTTGGGTAGAGGTGGTATGGATAGGCTGCCATGTTTTGTTATCCAATTGATCCACATATTGTAAATCCCTGGAGAATGACAGAGAGAGAAAGAGAGAGAGAGAGACAGAGAGAGAGAGAGAGAGAGAGAAAGAAAGAGAGAAAGAAAGAGAAACAAAGAAAAAGAAAAAGAGAGAGAAAGAAAGAGAAAATGTTAAAAGGAAAGTAAGTGGGAGGAGGTTGGTAGTGAGTGGTGAGTTGTTCCTTTCCTATGTAACAAACAAAGGGTAGGGTTAGGGGCGGGTACTCAGAACCTGCGGCATTCAACTCCCCATGGTCCATTCTATAAAACTCTAAGTCTATAAGTCAATTGAATAAAGTGGCATAAAGTTACGATTTTTTCAAATTTCTCATAGAAGAACATATTCAATATGTGTTGCAACTAAGTGCTACACTGATGGTTAATTGAACAGAAAGAAAAATAAAAAGAAGTGTTGTTCTGGCCAACTAATAAAAAGAAAGAACTTCTGGAATCTTGGTACAAAGAAAGAAAAGAAAAAAAAACAAAAAGGAAAAAAAAAAGAAAAGAATAGAAAGAGAAAAGAGGAAAAAGAAAAAAAATGAAAGGAACAATAAGAGAAAAAAAAGAGCTAAAAAGAAAAGTAGGAAAAGTTAAAAATAAAAAGAAAAAGAAAGAAAGGAAAAGAAAAAAGAGAAAAACAGAAAAAGAGAAAGGAAAAAAAGGAAACAGAGAATGAGAAAGAAAAAGAGAGAAAAAATAAGCAAAAATGAAAATGAAAAAGAAGAAATAAGAGAAAAAAAAGAAAATGGGAAGAAAGAGAAAAAAAGAAAAAGAAGAGAACAAGAAAAAGAAAAAGAAAAAAGAAAAAAGAAAAAAGAGAAAGTGAAAAAAAAAAAAGAGAAGAGAAAGATAGAGGAAGAAAAAAAAAGAAGCAAAAAAAAGAAAGAAAAGAGAATAAGAAGAAAAAAAAGAGAAAGATAATGAAAGAAAAAGAAAAAATGAAAAAAAAAAGGGAAGAAGAGGAAAAGAAAGGAATAAAGAGAAAAAGAAGAGAAAAAAGAAAAAAGAAAAGGAAGAAAGAAAAGAGGAAGAGGAAAAGAAGAAAAGAGTGAGAAAAACGAAGAAAAATAAGATAAAGCAGCAAAAGAAGGAACAACGCCAAACAAACTTGTCCAACTAAGTTTTGCATCTAAATTAAGCTCCATTCATAATACTTACTACTCATGCTCCAGACCATGGAGAATCGAGTGCAACTGGTTTCAGCCTGAGGACACAATTTCACACCTGAGAAATTGTCTATTTTGAGTCAAAAACGAGATAATTCACTCCCACAACAAACCTGAGGGTCAAAACCAAAAAAAACTTTCCAAACACGTCCCCAAATAACAGAGAAAAGGTACCACTCCGACGGAGCGCTGCATATATAGTTCAAAAAAAAAAGAAGTCTGTTTTTAGAAAAATACAATCAAGTTCAAACAAAACTGAGTCATGTAAGGAAAAAAGAGAAAGTGGTTCAAATTAAGGGTGTGAAAGTAGCGCTCTGACGGAGCGCTAACCCCATGTGGGATTTTGAGGAAGGATGAAGAAAAAATAAAAACAACCAAGCTCAAACAGAACAGGGTCATGTAGGAAAAAAAGGGCAAATAGTACAAAATAGAGAAGTGAAAGTAGCACTCTGATGGAGCACTAACTATACAAGTGAGTTTGAGGAGGAAGAACAAGAGAAAAGGAGGAGTAGTAAAACTAAAAATCAACTTACAGGGAGTGAAAGCAAAAGTTTTGAAGAAGGGAGCAATATCAACCATAAGTATAAATAAAAACATAAAAAAGCTAAGTCTGTAACCAAACAAGCTTTGTCTATGAAAATTTACTCACCTATGCTCTAGACTATAGAGAATCGAATACAACTGGTTTCAGCCTCTGAGGACATTGTGTACTTGAGAAATTAATTGTTTGAGTCAAAAACGAGATAATTCACTTCCACAATGAACCTGAGGGTCAAAACCAAAAAAAACTTGCCAAACACGTCCCCAAATACAAAGGAAAGATGCCGCTCCGACGGAGCGCTGCATATACAGCTCTAAAAAAAAAGAAAGAATGAAAAACTTTGTGATTATGATAAATATTTCATTTTAGACACAAAAATATAAAAAAAAAGCCAAGTCTGTAACCAAACAAGCTATGTCCATGAAAATTTACCCACCTATGCTCTAGACCATGGAGAATCGAATGCAACTGGTTTCAGCCTCTGAGGACATCATGTACCCGAGAAATTAATTATTTGAGCCAAAAACGAGATAATTCACTCCCATAACAAACCTGAGAGTCAAAACAAAAAAAAACTGTTTAGACATAGTCCCAGAATAACACAGACCAGGTGCCGCTCCGCTGGAGCGCTTCATCCACTGCTTTAAAACAAAAAGAAAGAGTGAAAAACTGTATGTTCTAGATAAATATTCCAGTTTTGAAACAAAAATATAAAAAAAAGCTAAGTCTGTAACCAAACAAGCTATGTCCATGAAAATTTACTCACCTATGCTCTAGACCATGGAGAATCGAATGCAACTGGTTTCAGCCTCTGAGGACATCGTGTACCTAAGAAATTAATTATTTGAGCCAAAAACGAGATCATTCACTCCCACAACAAACCTGAGGGTCAGAACCAAAAAAAACTTTCCAAACACGTCCCCAAATAACAAAGAAAAGGTGCCGCTCCGACGGAGCGCTGTATACACAGCTTAAAAAAAAAAGAAGTCTGTTGTTAGAAAAATACAATCAAGTTTAAACAAAACTGAGTCATGTAAGGAAAAAAGAGAAAGTGGTTCAAATTAAGGGTGTGAAAGTAGCGCTCCAACGGAGCGCTAACCCCGAGCAGGATTTTGAGAGAGGATGACAAAAAATAAAAACAACCAAGTCCCAACAGAACAGGGTTGTGGGAGGAGAAAAGAGGAAGTGGTGCAAAATAAGAGAGCGAAAGCAGCGCTCCGACGGAGCGCTAACTACGTGAGTGATTTTGGGCAGGGGTGAAGAATAATAAAAAGAACCAAGTCTGAACAGAACAGGGTTGTAGAGGGAAAGAAGAGGAAGTGGTGCAAAAGAGGAGCATGAAAGCAGCGCTCCGATGGAGCACTAACTGCGCAAGAGAGTTTGGAGAGGAAAAAGCCTCACCAGGAGGTGATTGTGTTAAAAAAAAAGAACAACACAAGATATGGCCCACAATATATAAACACGCACACACCACACAAGAGAAGTCCGTATGCAGTAAAACACAAGAGTGAATAAAATAAAAGTAGTACTCACAGCACAGTATAGATCAAGTTGCAAGGCCAACCAGAGGCACAGGTAGAACAAAGGCAGTAGGTTTTTTTTGTTTTGTTGTGTTTTGAAGGTAGAGAAGAAAGGGGGTGTAGTAAAACTAAAAATCAATTACAGGGAGTGCAAAAAGGGGAAAGTGCAAGTATTGGAGAAAGGAGCAATATCAACCACTAGCGCAAAGGAAGCTGTTGAAAACAAAGTGAAAAAAAAAATGAAGAAAAATAGGGGATAATAGGGTGGAGTTGCTGTGAGTGAGTGGGTGTGTATGTGAACGTGTGTGTGTGTCTGGCAGTGTATGCTTAGCTAATGACGAAAACAAAAACCTAACGGTCAAAAAAATTAAGGTGGCTAACCATCATCCTTGGGGCATTGCTGTCCCTGAATTATGGTTCGTTGGAGGAAAAGGAAGAGCAGCCAGGGGACGGCTCCTCAAGCAGACTGAAGGAGAGGGTGACTCCTCAATCGAACCAAACATAATGAACAAGTTAAACAACACGAAGGGTAAACAACGACTGTTTGTGCATAGCTTGGTGGTAGTAGTTATGGGTTAGCAACTAGAAGTCTAGATGAAGAGGGAGGTGAAGTGAGGAAGTGAAAAAAATAAAAGAGTGAAAGATCAAAAAAAACTGATAACACCAGCTCTCCAGTGAAGCGGCACTCCTAAAGGCATGAAAAACGAGTGAAGGGCTTGAGTGAAGGGGAAAAAAAGAATAAAAGAAAAAAAAAACAAAAAGGAAAAAAAAGGATAGAAAGAGAAAAGAGGAAAAAGAAAAAAAATAAAAGGAAAAACAAGAGAAAAAAGAGCTAAAAAGAAAAGTAGAGAAAGTTAAAAATAAAAAGAAAAAGAAAGAAAGGAAAAGAAAAAAGAGAAAAAGAGAAAAAAGAAAGGAAAAAAAGGAAACAGAGAATGAGAAAGAAAAAGAGAGAAAAAAAGAGCAATAATGAAAATGAAAAAGAAGAAATAAGAGAAAAAAAAAGAAAAAAAAAGAAAATGGGAAGAAAGAGAAAAAAAGAAAAAGAAAAGAAAAAGAAAAAGAAAAAAGAAAAAAGAAAAAAG
Source organism: Balamuthia mandrillaris (assembly GCA_031835245.1). NCBI lineage: Eukaryota > Discosea > Longamoebia > Balamuthiidae > Balamuthia > Balamuthia mandrillaris. The sequence continues at coordinate 93,972 of JAVKOQ010000199.1, forward strand.
AGAAAGTGAAAAAAAAAAGAGAAGAGGAAGATAAAGGAAGAAAAAAAAGAAGTAAAAAGAAGAAAGAAAAGAGAATAAGAAGAAAAAAAAGAGAAAGATAATGAAAGAAAAAGAAAAAATGAAAAAAAAAAGAGGGAAGAAGAGGAAAAGAAAGGAATAAAGAGAAAAAGAAGAGAAAAAAGAAAAAAGAAAAGGAAGAAAGAAAAGAGGAAGAGGAAAAGAAGAAAAGAGTGAGACAAAAAGAAAGAAAAGAAGCAAAAAAGAATAAAGAAAATAAAAAGCTTTCTCTGTCCAACTAAGTTTGCATCTAAACAAGCTCCATTCATGAAAATTTACTTACCTATGCTCCAGACCATGGAGAATCGAGTGCAACCGGTTTCAGCCTCTGAGGACATCATGTACCTGAGAAATTAATTATTTGAGCCAAAAACGAGATAATTCACTCCCATAACAAACCTGAGAGTCACAACAAAAAAAAACTGTGTAGACATAGTCCCAAAATAACACAGACCAGGTGCCGCTCCGCTGGAGCGCTTCATCCACTGCTTTAAAACAAAAAGAAAGAGTGAAAAACTGTATGTTCTAGATAAATATTCCATTTTTAAGACAAAAATATAAAAAAAGCTAAGTCTGTAACCAAACAAGCTATGTCCATGAAAATTTACTCATCTATGCTCTAGACCATGAAAAACTGAATGCAACTGATTTCAGCCTCTAAGGACATTGTGTACCTGAGAAATTAATTATTTGAGCCAAAAACAAGATAATCCACTCCCATAATGAACCTGAGGGTCAAAACCAAAAAAAACTTGCCAAACACATCCCCAAATACAGAGAAAAGGTGCCGCTCCGACGGAGCGCTGCATATACAGCTCTAAAAAAAAAGAAAGAATGAAAAACTTTGTGATTATGATAAATATTTCATTTTAGACACAAAAATATAAAAAAAAAGCCAAGTCTGTAACCAAGCAAGCTTTGTCTATGAAAATTTACTCACCTATGCTCTAGACCATGGAGAATCGAATGCAACTGGTTTCAGCCTCTGAGGACATCGTGTACCCGAGAAATTAATTATTTGAGCCAAAAACGAGATAATTCACTCTCACAACAAACCTGAGGGTCAGAACCAAAAAAAACTTTCCAAACACGTCCCTAAATAACAAAGAAAAGGTGCCGCTCCGACGGAGCGCTGTATACACAGCTTAAAAAAAAAGAAGTCTGTTGTTAGAAAAATACAATCAAGTTTAAACAAAACTGAGTTATATAAGGAAAAAAGAGAGAGTAGTTCAAATTAAGGGTGTGAAAGTAGCGCTCCGACGGAGCGCTAACTATGCGAGTGATTTTCAGCAGGGGTGAAGAAAAAATAAAAACAACCAAGTCCAAATAAAACAGGGTCATGAAGGGAAAAAAAAGGAAGTGGTGCAAAATAGGGGAGCAAAAGCAGCGCTCTGACGGAGCGCAAACCCTGAGCAGGATTTTGAGAGAGGATGACAAAAAATAAAACAACCAAGTCCAAACGGAACAGGGTCACGAACGAACATAGGAGTGAATGGTGCAAAATAGGGGAGCGAAAGTAGCGCTCCGACGGAGCGCTAACCCTGTGCAGTATTTCGAGGGAAGGAGAAGAAAAAATAAAAATAACCAAGTCCAAACGGAACAGGGTCGTGCAGGGAAAAAAGAGTGAGTGGTGCAAAATAGGGGAGCGAAAGTAGAGCTCCGACGGAGCGCTAACCCCGCGAGTGATTTTGGGAGGAAGAGAAAATAAAAAAAACCAAGTCCAAACGAACGGGTCGTGCAGGGAAAAAAGAGTGAGTGGTGCAAAATAGGGGAGCAAAAGTAGCGCTCCAACGGAGCGCTAACCCCGCGAGTGATTTTGGGAAGAAGAGAAGAGAAAATAAAAACAACCAAGTCCAAACGGAACAGGGTCGTGCAGGGAAAAAAGAGTGAGTGGTGCAAAATAGGGGAGTGAAAGTAGCGCTCTGACGGAGCGCTAACCCCGCGTGGTATTTTGAGAGAAGGAGAAGAGAAAATAAAAACAACCAAGTCCAAACGGAACAGGGTCGTGCAGGGAAAAAAGAGTGAGTGATGCAAAATAGAGGAGCGAAAGTAGCGCTCCGATGGAGCGCTAACCCCGCGAGTGATTTTGGGAGGAAGA